>JAJGXB010000109.1:11484-24856 GCA_020882725.1 Aphelinus certus
ATTCAATCTTTTATTCTCGAATATAACCAGAGCGATTTCGATGGAACTTTTCTGACAAAAGTAATCGTAAGTGACCGTAGTTCTTGCTTATAACTGTTACAAGACTGCGGGACAGCGGTAAAACAAAAATAATTGAAAAAGTGAGGTTGAACACGACATTGGGCTGTATATAATGGCTAGTCGCGTCCCCACGAGCGCTTGCTGCGCATACTTGTCGTCGGTGGCGCTGACGCGCCACCTGATTATGTTCGGAATCAGGCACATGAAATTATTATTGAAATTGTTATTCTACGCCATTGCTTCAACAGGATTTACAGCACTGTCTACCTTAATCCGCAAAGCAGAAGTTTATGTGCTCTAACAGGGAATACAGTCAATACAAGCACTGTCTGCCTTAATCCACAGAGAAAAAAAATTGTGTCGAGCGGCATGCCTCTCTCTTACTTCGGAATCGAACGCACTGTATTGATGACTCTGAAGTTTCTGTGAAACCCAAAAGTGTTATGCTGGGATTTTTTTTCGGAAAAATTCTGTCAATTACGAGTGTCGATCAGTACATTCTTGGTTGTGTTCCGACCACCAGAACCATTCCAAAAGTGAATGAAAAACAAATCAATTGTAATAAAAAATAAGGTATTGATAGTGCTGGAATTTTTTTTGTGAAAGCAAAACTGTTGATTACGAGATTCGAATAGTACGTGTTTGGTTTTGATCTGATCTCCGGAACCACTCGAAAATGTGAATTCTGAGAGTGAAGAACAGATAAATTGCTATAAAATATTGATAGTGAGGTATTGATAGTGCCGAATTTTTTTGGGATAATACTGCTGATGACCTGAGATGACGAGCACTAGTTCAGTTTTCTTCTCTACGGATAATTAGTCTTTTTGACATTGAATATTTGATCGAAATTGTTGAATTATGTAACTTCGTCGAGTGATGGAGGATAAGTCAGCGCGTTTTTTGACAGGTATACATGTTATTGAGCAACTCTCTGTGGAATCGAACATCAAAAACTTTGATTTGGCTCAAAATTTTTTTCAAAGTTGTAGGGCATTATGTGATATTCCTAGAATTGTTTCAGATTTTCCGAGTACTTTAACCCAGCGATTTCTCAGCATGACGTCGTGGTACCGCAAATTTTTAAGGGATTTTGCCACGGTAGCGGAACTATTGACACGCTGAACGTCTAAGACCGTCCCGTTTGAATGTACTGACGTACAGGAGCGAGCGTTCAACATGATTAAGAGCATGTTGGCGACAGCACTAATGTTGAATCGATCGTCGTGTCAGAATCGGTTCATTTTCTTAACTGACGCTAGTGATACAAGTCTTGGTGCAGTCCTTCACCAGATCATTGATGGTGAAGAGTGACCTCTGGAATTTGCAAGTCGCGTGCTGTCAACAACGAAGAGTAATTACAGCGTCACCGAAAGAGAATATTTAGCGGTGGTTTGTGCCATTAGGAAATTTTGCATGTACGTGGAGGGATTCCAGTTTAAGGTAGTACCCCACCATCATAGCCTAAAATACCAAAAAGAAGTGGAAAAAGAAAATTCACGAAATCCACCACATATTTAATTGATGCGACGTTTCGCGAGTGAGGTTCACTGGCCTCATCAGGCTAAAAATTCATTCTACAAAAAAATACGTAATAAATGATATAATCTAACAAGGAGAGGCCACTACTTCCGGGTCATCAATCTTGAGCGAACTCATAGATTATTCCTTCCTTCCTCATATCTTCTCCTAAAATGAACAAATTTCACTGTCTTAGGGTCCAACACTCAATCTTCCTAAAAATAGCCTACCTATAGTAATTTAATATTCACCTGTTCGAATGCAAATTAACTCGCCGGCTGATGTTTACTTCCTATCATGTAACGCTGTTAGACTCCATGCCACTGCACTTCTTGATCATTCCTATAGAGAACAGAATTGATGGCACCTAAACGTCACCACTTCTTGATAGATCACCTCTTACAATTAGCTAAATTGAAAACTAACCGCACACATGAAAAATAGTGAATGATTCATTGTCATCTCACCTCAACACTGGTATATGTTACAGGGAAGTTCTAAATCATTTTCTCTAGTCCAACTTCCACTCTACAGCACCCACATTGACCATACAGTATTTTATATTCATACTTTATGATGTATATAGGTGACCTCACTCATCTAGCCTATATTACATGCATGTTTACATCTACGGTTATATAGTTGATTGCCAGTAAATGTGAATTCTAAGCAGTATTGTTGCAAGCAGAATGGATCATTTCAATCGTATCAGACATCAGATGAGTATATAACTTTACTTCTGATCTTTGCTTCATACGAGAATTGTGATTCTCTGTGGTTATGTTTTTTTCTGGTTATAAGAGTGAGCAAAGCATGATCATGATGGTTTTTGAATTGACATTGAAAGTAGGAAGAATGATGAAGAGGTTTTCTGACACAAAAAACAGCATCCAGTTGAGAGGATAAGGAATTATTCATGATTTTTCTTAACTGTCAGATCTTTCACCTATATTCATCATAAAGTATGGATATAAGATATTATATGGTCAATGTAGGTGCTGTAGAATAAAGGTTTGACTAGAGAAAATGATTCGGAACTTCCCTGTAACATACACCAGTGTTGAGGTAAGATGACAATAAATTATTTACTATTTTTCATGTTTGCGGTAATATTCTCCAATTCAGCTGATTGTAAGTGGTGATCTATCATGAAATGATGACTTTTAGGTGCCACCAATGCTGTTCTCTATAGGAATCATCAAGTAGTGCAGTGGCATGGAGTTTCAGAGCATTGCATGATAGGGAAGTAAGTTGGTGACCCGGAGGTAGTGGCCTCTCCTTGTAAGCACGACACAATCGACGAAGTAACAATAAACTATTCTTTCTCACCAGGTTCGCATAAAATCATAATATAAAGTTCGGCTGTGGGAGCGGCTGCTTCCACTGACATTGTCAAACTATTGTATATAGAGCTAGCAGCAGTGGTCTTATATGTCATCAGATACATTGATGTGTTTATTCTGAAAAACCTTGTTGAGCTTCCTATACGTGTCACTGAGGTGTTGTGTCTTCCTTTCTATTAAGCGTCTGTTGGTACATATTGATGTGGATCATTTTCGGAATAAGTCATTCCTTATAATTCGCTTCGCGGTCTAAAATTTCCACGTTATTTCAATCAAAATAGTGCGTACTGTTTTCTATGATATTCAATGGGACCGGTAGTGGTTTATCAGTCAAAAAAATACTATAATCACATACAACAGGCCACATTTTGAAAAGCCTTCTAGTAATGAGACTTTTTTGTTATATTCAAGTAATCAAATAGCGACTATGAGTAATTAATACTCACTCGAATATAACGAGAAAGTATACTTCTTAGAAGGGCTATATTGACGTAATAAAATGCTTTGCTTTTGATCATGACTATTTAGAAAAATGAAAAAAAATGTCTTCTTTAAATGCGGCCTTTTTTTCTGTGGAAATGTGAATGTTTCAAAAAACTGAATTCACCATTAAAAAGTCAAAGAAAAACTACATAATTCAGACTTCATTCAGGTATTGGTCTTATAGAGTCAAAAACGCGAGGTTTTAGCGCCATTTTGGAGGGTTGACATGAAACGCCGCAGCTGATTGTCATCTTCGTGATGAGAAAGGATGAGCTGAAAACATCGGGTGTGGCAAGGCCAGTCAAGAAAATTCAAATGTTGTAACTGTTATTTAATGTCAGTGATTTTCAGTCACCAGATCAATTGGTTAGTATTGAGACGACAAAATACAAGAATCACGAATAGTTGACCAATTGTATTTCGCAGAGGTATAAAATTATTGATGATCGAAATGCATTGGAGTTCTATATACGGCTCTCCATGTCCCCTCACTCGCTGTGTATACTTGGCGTCAGTGACGCTGATGCGAGCGTATTTAATCGATACCG
Organism: Aphelinus certus; assembly: GCA_020882725.1. NCBI lineage: Eukaryota > Metazoa > Arthropoda > Insecta > Hymenoptera > Aphelinidae > Aphelinus > Aphelinus certus. The sequence continues at coordinate 15,440 of JAJGXB010000109.1, forward strand.
AGATCATGTTGTTTTTCATCCATTGTGATCCTTCGAAGATATTCTACGGGTTGATTGGAGATCTGAGTTTGTATCACATAATTTCACGTAAAGACGTCCAGAGATTTTCTGTGGAAATTATCTCCGACCTTTGAATTTCCTAGTTTTAACCTCATCTCAAAAAATGACTTTTCACTAATTCCTGAGGGTGTTAACATTCCTACAACATGTCAAAGAGCTTGCATTGTTCGTCTGGTTATCATAAATATTCAAAAAATCAGGTGCAGGAGTAAAAAAATTATTTCTGCAGTTGACAACTTCTCTTTCATACTTCTACAACTACTGTAGTTCAAGTCTTTCCACCTGTTTTGGAATATGATGTTGAATATGCCATAAGTACTTGATAAGCTTCATCTCCTGATAACTGATAACTTTGATGATCTGTAATTCGTGCTTCAACACAAAAATGTAGATTGGGTTGATTGGTTATTCAGTTGACTCTGTGCAAGCATTATTATCAGAAGGAAAATATCAAATAATGAGTGTTCAGTTTCAATAACCACTACGTGTAACCATATGAATAACACCATATAGACAGGAGGAAGTCTATTTTGCGACTTGAGTACGCATTGAATCCGCGAGGAGACGTAAAATCTGTTGTTCAGAAACACATTCTCGATGCAGGTAAGTGCTATGCGCATCGAAAAAGGTTGAGTTTCTGTGGATAGCTGGGGTGGAGTGCTTGGCCATATTGAGCCAGCTCTATGACTATATCATCGTGTGAACCGGAAGTTCTGTCATATACATCGTCTTGACCAAATTCATTTTCCTAATCAGTAAGGAATATTCTCGCTGGTTTACTTACGAACGATCTGATCTTTTGTAAGGTCATCCTGCAAAAGAATGGTAATATTATTTTCTATTGAATTATTAAGGGTAAGATAACAAATGGAATAATGTATGAATGGTTGATCTTCCGGGGCCAATTCAGTGTGGAGTGGAGACGGAAAATGACACTGGATTGGCCCTCCTAAATCAATCATTCATACAATATTGGAACAATGGAGACTGTTCTCTACAATACATAATGAATGAACTTCAGTAGCTATCATGAATCATTATTTTGGACAAATCGGATATACCCATTGGTCATGCTCTATATTTTTGTGATCCAGGGGTGCGATAGCGCTCCTTTAGGGTGAGTGACGGTAGCTGGCTTGCTGGGGACCATGCTACTTTCATACATTAAGATTGGATTATGAATTTTCTAATCTCATGGAAAAATACATCTAATTTCCCTAATATATAGCTATGATGTGATACAGCAGAATATGATTTTCATAAAAAGAATCTTGTCTGCCAGGTTTAATCAAAGGAAAAATATTTGCATTGCAACTCAGCTAGTTTTATGTTGTTGTAGACGCATGGCGTCTGCTACAGTGGTATACATATGTACAAAGTAAAATTGCGAGAATCGGAAGGAAGACAACGCGAGTCTACTGATATGAACATGCGAGACGTCGAACGAGCTGTTCCAGCAACTTTTAGTTCTAACATCGATTGAAATAGGTTAACCTGTATGCTGAAGTCATATTATATTTTTTCTCCAAGTCTTCGATTCAAGGTGAAAATGTTCATTCCCTCAACATCAATATGTTCGCGAATCAACAAAAAATACATACATGAAGAAAGCAGTACTGTCTTCCATGATATAAAAAGTATCATCGGAGTGTCTGAGTTTTCTCCAATAATATATTCGGTAGACTCAATATTCATGCTAGTGATTTCTAATATTGATCCAATATTTTATCTTCAGATTGAGTTTTTGTTATCAAGATAAAGAAATTAATAATGGTTGGCCCATATTTAGACTGAATGGATCTCACTTTGCTGCGTCGACGAGTTATACTTATCAACAAAACAACATGGTTACTGATGAAATTCAGTAATCAGTAGCACTGGACTGCATCATGTGAGATAATTTGGGAGGCTTCTCTGGCCTAAGTCAAGTTTGGCATTAATTTATTTGATTGACCTTATCTTACCCTGATGACAGCCGGGAAGCTTTAGTCTTTTTATGCAATGATGATCGCTCATATGAAGGAAGCTTTTTATTAGACTTCTCTGACGGAAGGTACTGTATTAAACTGTTTCAGAATTCGGAAATTATTCTTTTTTACTCCAGTTACAGGAATGATTTTGATCTCATTCGCAAATATTCTTCACGGTTAACTTGTAAGAACCACACAAAATCACACTTTTACTATCCTGTGTAAACCTCAGATGCTTCTCATGATTTTAGTATATCCCCACTACTTCATGAAAGGACAGGTTGTTTTTGTGTGGCCGCTTATCTCAAATCCTTAACTTATTGGATTTTCATGAAATTTCAATGCTTTGCTATTGACCACCGCAGGCATGCTTTTGGATATATGGCATCTCCAAAATTTAAGTAGAAGCCGAAAAATATCAACGCATTTCTCTGTGGTGGAAATAACCGACCAAATACCATGGCGTGCCTGTAACTATTCATCATGTTCTTATGCAATGATACCGTCTGTTTGCGCCACAGCTTGATTATTGAGAGTCAGACAACGTACACCTCTACCATGCATACTATGTGTAACTTTAGTTTTATCTCATTCCCTTCCATTCTCCAGGAGTATATGCTGTAATTATTGAAAGAATTTAAATGCAATGACTAAAACTAAATAAGTTCATAAATTCCCAGAATAGTATCATCAAAAACAACTGTAACAAAGGAATATTCACATCTCTGTGAACTTGTTTGATGATGGAGAGTATAGCATTACCAGTTTCAATATCTCTACCGGAAATTGGATCAACTGGTTCTAACTCTTTCTGCGCACTAAGAGAATTAAAAGAGAGCTATTAGTATCAATCCGATGCCTCTTGAAAATTGCAAAACAGAAAATTGCAAAACAAACTAGAGTAGACAACAAAGACAAACTAGACTAGACCAGACAACTGGTAATGCAAAATGGCATTACCAGTTTCAATATCTCTATCGGAAATTGGATCAACTGGTTCTAACTCTTTCTGCACACTAAGAGAATTGATAGAGAGCTATAAGTATCAATCCAGTGCCTCTTGAAAATTGCAAAACAGACATTCATATCACTTTTGAACCTAATTATTCTAGATCCCAGTTTGTGTCATCTGCCACCAAATTTTATTGAAACCATGGAAAACATCTTGTAGAAGCTCTCTATTCCCCTCAACATCGAGACTATTAGCTGTTCTGCTCTCATAGGCATTTCATCAAAGTCCAATCACTCATTTTCGCCCAATTTCATCTGCATTTATACCTGGATAGATATCTACCTGTAAGAGAATATTTTCTCACAAAGCAACTTTCTTCCGGGATCATCAGAAAACGTAACCACGTGAGGTCAATTGCGAAAAATATATAATCATTCGATATTTTCTTCTTCACTACAAAGGTTATTCAACTGCAGATATTTGATACTCCGCTGGACCGCGTGCTAATTCGAGCTAACCAAGCTAACTCGAGCAGACGATTGCCTTACTTGAGAGCGTGCATGCGCAGTTGGTCGGCCGCAATGGTAAATTTTCACCACTGGGCATCACTGGCACTCGCTCGTTCGTTTACTTGCTTGTATATCTATAGTGTACTTTTGAAGAACTGAGATTTTGACGAATTTTCAAGCGCTCTGGCGCACTTCGTCTGCTAGTCGACTCAATCTTCTATTCTCAAATATAACCAGAGCAGATCTAATGGAACTAACTAATCTTAAGTGACTGTAGTTTGCGATTATACTGATGGCAGAACTGCGGGACAGCGGTAGAACAAAAATAATAAAAAAAGGGCAAAGTTGCTATTTTCCCAATATTTGCCATACATATTATAGTTATCATTAAACATAATTTACACCCACAAATGACCTCTGGGCAAAAAAGTTATAGCAACATTTTTCCCTGCTAATTACTTGAAGTTTTCAAAAAAATATGTCCAAGATCATAGGTGGTCATATGACCATCATGATAGTTATTTAAGTACTCTGAATTGAGCTAAAGTTGTTTCGATCACCCGGATCAGGATCTCATATCTACCAATAGTTAGCTTATTATGTTAACAGAAGATCCAAAGTAGTCCCGGAGTGGGCAGATTCCTCGATTGCCGATAGTCAATCAATATATCGAAGAATATTGGTAAATATGAAGAGTTACCAGTTACACATACAGTAGACGTTAGATAAACTTCCCATTATTTTTCTAATATTAACAAGAAAATATTATAGTTCACTTCCTTGAGTATTATTCATAAATATTTATTCAATCCAATTATCATCTTCAATGCATTGAAATAGACAAAGATTGCACAGACGTCTCCAAATTTTTACCCACTCAAGAAAATTTAGTCGTTTGAGCATTCATTTAACAACGGACCACAGAATACGGAACATATTTGTCGTCGACGTGGACCCTTTTCAAAGGTCATGTTATGGTCCGGCCTCGCCCACCCAGGAATTTCAAAATTTTCCAACAAATGAATTAGCGCAAGTCGCATCGCATATTTGCAATGCGAATTTCCCACAGGCTACCTGAGTTGCACCAAGAACCAATGTTAGGATCAAGTGTATGAATGTAAGAATGCACTGAGTGAGACGCATCCATGCGACGGATGGCGAGTTGTACGTAGTGCACGGGTATCATGGGGACAACTTGCATTCTCTTTACAGCTGCCCAGCGTTGGGAGTATGAATTTTCGATCTATGATATTTTCTCATCAACCTGTATGGAGCCACGAGAAGCCAGCGGGCTTTCGTGTGAGAATGTGCTTTTATAAGTGCAATTCGCACACGGCAAATGCGCAGCCCCGGATTAGTAAGAAACAGCCATAGGATGTTTTCTTATCGGCACCTATGATTTGACGAGAAGCCAGCGGGCTCTCGACCGACGGGGAAAAGATCAAAATGGATAACTTGTATGAAGTTTCTGGAATACGCAAGGCAGCGATCCCTTTCTAGACTTTATTATTCACGATAATGTCGAAGTCATGCATATGTGACGTGTGAGCGATTACAGCCAAGCTATTGCATGTAGGCCGATGTGCCGTGAGCAGGAATATACAAACATATAAATATTATCCAGTTATTATATAAAGCGCCTCAGACATAAGTAATATTTTACAAGTAAGGTCGATGCGCATTAAAGCGCATGAATAGATTCGTTACTGAGCGAGCGCGCTTCGCAGTTGTGAGTATACGCACGTGCGACTGGAGGAAAGAAGCTGAGCCACGTGTGCTTGTTATCACTCTATGAGGGAAAGGTGATTCTCGAAAAGTGCAACTGCGCTTCCCAACTGTTCCACATCCGCGCTTCACGCCCCGAGAGCGCATCTTGACGTGACGTCAAGACGCTAATAAAAGAAGCGGCCGCGGCGGACATAAACGAGTTGATCCGCGATAATAATGCATGCCACATGGGTAACCGGACAAGGAGCACGCAAGCGGCGCAGCTCCCCCGCAAACGTGTAGCATACTTAGATCTATTTACGAAGAACAGAATAAGGAATAAGGATCCAAACATGCGGGATCTAGTGTTAATTGTAGAATCTATATTCATGATAAAGGTTAGTGCTAGTACACGTGAAGGTGTTAATTCACAACAACCCCCCCCCCACACACCACTCTTCCATCCGAGCCAACACGAATATACGGCCCAGCGTGCCACGGCACGTACTTGGCTGCCACGCAAAAAGAAATCTGCTCATGGTGTATTTCATATTATTTGAACCTATAATTCTCGTACTATACTATAATGAATATGCGTCGCGTGCTTGTGCTTGCGGGCCCTAATAGAGGCAGGCTTCGGAGGCAGAATCGCGTTCGCAGATTTTGGAATCAATAATAATCGTAAACGCGATGCCACCTGTAAAGGTAAAGGTAGGGGGAAGGGCTATCCTCCCTAAGGAGTGACGAGGACAGCCTATCTCTCCATCTCTCTCTACTCATTGGGTTCCGTGGAAAATTTGAGTATAAATAGGACCCACTTTGCATGGAGGAGTCAGTCTGGATGTAACCTTTGCTAGGTAACATCTAGAGAGAGCTGGGTGACCGTTGACTTAGAGTTAACGTGAGTCCACCTCCCGTGGTTTCTACGGCACTGGGTGCTCGTGAATTACACGGCTCTGGAGACAGACTACTGCAACGGACACACTCTCTCCCATAACTCACACACACTCATACACTGTTGCTCACCCCCACCCGAGCAATCGCCACAGCAAGTCGGCTGGGCGAAGCGTGGACTGCGGAGATGCGCCTTATGCCTCTGCGCAGCCCTCGCGCGGAAGAAAGAGGAGAGCGGCGTACCACGAGGCGACGGTACGGCATTCTCGTCTCAACCGCCACACAGGAAAGCAGCCTTCATTGGAGCTCGCTGATAAGCAGCAAGGAGACTACGTGGCGACCGAATCCGCACGTTACGCACAAGGTAGTACACTAGCTTGGGAATAGCCAACAGGCGAAACCAATGCAAGTGGGCCAGAGAAGAATTCAATCGAATCCTATCTAGCCTGCGCACGAATACTTCACGCGAGTAAGTCCGGGAAAAGCGAAAGCTGTAGTATCGGCATCGTAGAAACGGTTCGCGTACGCGTCGGAAGTGCCGGTCGCGAGTGTACTTATAAGTTTTATTGCGCGTAATTTGTAATTTAAGGCAGAGTGCAGGACTGCCGTCGAGGAATTGCCCACAGATCAGCACATGATTCTGGAGAAAATTCTCGACCATAGTTCAACTTAACTTCATGCGATTAGTCCATGGAAACGTAGGAAAATCGTGTAACTCAAATATCCACGCGATAAGTACGCGTAAAATAAAACATCGGAAAATTCGTGAAGCTGAATTTAAACTAGGATAAAACCGTCAATTAAAGACAAAACTTGCGCGGTTAATACACGTAAACCTCGTTGGAAAACCCATTCAATTTTCACACACAAGACAAGAATCGAGTTAAGCTTACGCGATCAGTACATGCTAAAACCCATAGGAAGCTCGCGTAACTCAATTCAACTTAACCATAACTAAACCAACTAATCACATAAATTCATTAGCATCTGTATATCCATTTGTATATCCAAGTAGAGCACATTTTCGCGTAAATCTCTTTGATTTATTTCCACAGGAACCCGAGTCAGAATTGACACGTCCATCGCGGCCTGACGACGCGAGAACGTCAAGGAAACGTGGAACATCGTGGTTGTCGTCCACCACCTCCGTGCTTGAAGGACGACTTTTCCAAGTCTTGCAGAAGCTAACTTCGAGAATTCTCTAGTGTATCGCCAAGGCGACAATCAAAGTTTTCGTCGTTCAATTAATAAAAGAATAAATTCCTGAAACTCAAAACTCATTAAGATAGAATCACAACATACACAGACCAGAAGCAGAACACGCACATGACACAAAAAAATAGAACCTTTCGTATACAATATGTGGGTGATGAAATTGTGGAGACTGGACAGAAGGTGTAAGCATTATCATAACTACTTGTTTTTGAACAAAACCTACTTTTTGTTGATCTTTACTGGGTTTTGTGAGTATCATATCGCCTTGAATCATGTTTGAACTGATTCGCTTTCACTTAATTCGTGGTTTGGAAGATGTTCATCTCTACAGATAGTGGTTCATTCACAGGGATAGCCGGTACAGGTGTTTCTTCTGTCTGTTTACCATTCATAGTTTTGATTTTGTTCTCACTCCTATTAAGGGGGTAGCCTACCTAAATTTCAACATGGTTAAAAAAAATCGTACGAAACTCTAAATTCATATTCTAGTTCATTTTTTCACGGTGGTTTCAATGACGTATCGACCACCCCGGAAGAAAAATTTTTTCACTGTAAAAAAATTTTTTCAATTTTTTAGAACGTACTTGGGATTTTTTTCTCGGCTCCTAGAAGTCTAATCGCAAAACCGATACGTGAGTTTGTGGATATTGTATTGAGGAACCCTCAAAAAAAATTTCAGCCCGAACCGCTGAAAAATTACGTTCTAAAAAATTGAAAAAATTTTTTTTTCCGAGGTGGTCGATACGTCATTGAAACCGCCGTGAAAGAATGAACTAGAATATAAATTCACAGCCTCATACGATTTTTTTTAACCATGTTAAAATTTAAGTAGGCTACCCCCTAAAGATTCTGACTCTGTCTATCAGATCATCTTCTTTTTCAAGGCTCTCCACTGCATTGACAGCAGCTGCCATCTTCAAATCCAAATAACGGACCTGGCTTCTACCTATATGCTTATTTGGACCTTGTTTACGAAAAGCAGCTGTACTACCACCTCTTGTGGTAGGGCTCCTTTGACACCTATCCTGGAAGACATGAAAAACTTCCATCATCTTCTGCTACTTCTTCGTCTTTTATCTATAAAAAAAATTTGCCTATTGATACTGCAACTTGTAGAAGCTATCCATTTCCCTCAACATTGGTGACCAGCTCCTTCCATCTCGCAAACAGCTCATGCAAGTCGAATTACCCATATCTGGATCTGGATGTATATTTACCTAGAAAAAAATATTTTCCACAAAGCATCGTTCTTATGAGACCATCAGAAACCAAAACCAAATTAGATCAATTGCAGAAAATATACTTATTTGACGTTTTCTTTTTTACTTTCAGATATTATTTTATGTTTGGTACTCCGCTGCTCGTGAAATGGCGTGAACTAAGCATCATCTTATTTCAAAAGAGAGATAGCGAAAAGTATGGAATCGAAGATCGTTGGCCGATCAAATTGATTCAACACATTCATTCGGCTTCTGATTGTTCGTCTCGAAAACAGCAGTAGTTGTTGCTATATTCAGAGCGGTCCGCTTGTTTTTTTTCTATTATCCGATACGTCACCTCGCGCGGTACGCGCACTAAACAGCTTCTAGTATATACTATTAACTCGAGATGAGATCATTGCTTTCAGTTTCACTCGAGATCGTGCATTGCATGCGCAGGCGGCCGGCCGCAGAGGTAACCAACCTGATGGTGACCCTCTCACCACTGGGCACCCACTGGCACTCGCTTGCTCGCTTATATATATGGGTGATTCTCTGTCAAGTGAGTGAGAAAAAAAGATGCAAAACTCTGAAAATTTTTTTGGAGACTCTTTGGGGTGCCATGATGTCACCAGAATTTTCTCAGATTTTTTTGAACCCTATAACCCATGCTGCCAGAGACCCAAAGTTGCTATTTTCCCAATATTTGCCATATTATAGCTATCTTTAAAAATTATTTACACCCATTGAATGACTTCTGGGCAAAAAAGTCATAATAACATTTTTCCTTGGTAATTACTTGAAGTTTCCAAAAAAAATATGTCCAACATGATAGGTACTCATATGACCATCATGATAGGCACTTTAGTACTCTAAATTGAGCAAAAGTTGTTTTCGATCACCCGGATCAG
>JAJGXB010000111.1:5458-26769 GCA_020882725.1 Aphelinus certus
AATCATGGGTCAACATAGTCATTTCCATATGAGCGCTATAACAAAAATGACGTTTTTTACATAGGCTCTTATGGCGAGAATCGATTAATCCCTTCTCAACTAAATATGGTGTTATAGAAAAATTTGAAAAAATTCTAAGTAATAGGTTTTTATAAGTAGATTATAATATGATCGCGAAAATCGTATGTCACCATCGAAATAAGATCGTAAAACTGAAAAAAGTGGATTTTGATGAATTTGACAAGTGTTTATGTGCAAATCTTGACTTAGTTATAATTTATTTTCCCTTTTCAAGCATCCATAAGTAGTCTAGGATAAGACTGATCTACTTTAAAACGATATAATTCGGAGAATTTTGAGAAATAGTTCAGGCACCCCCAGTAGGGCCCCGCATCGGTACGGCACCTAACGCTGAAGCCCCCTTAAAGAGACAAAAAGTACAGCTCAAACGAAAAATAACTGCAGAGAAAAAAGCTATCAGAAGACAAAAATTGCAAGAGTTCAATGAGAAAAGTAGACTAGACCGATTACTCTTGAGAAGGTAAATTAATGAAAAGTAAAACATGGATGTGCTATTAATCTTATGATAAATGAGTCAAACCTAATAAATCTGAATAAATATATTCATTGCCATTAATAAATTAATAATTAAAAAAATCCTGAAAAAGGATCTGTCTCAATCCTTAATCTATTTAGTTTCCTTTTTCCCACCTAAATCGCAAAAAAATGTATTTTATTTGTATATCAAAATATCTATTTTATAAAACATTAAAAACATTCTTATAAAAAAAAGACTTCGAATAAATGAGGAGCTAATGTTTGCTTCTATTGGTGGGTGGTATATGAGTACTATGACCGATTTTCAATAGTGTGCCTCCAAATAAAGGATCTCGTTATCTTCTCCAAAAGTCAAAAGTTCTGGGGAATTGCTCATATACGGATTTTTCAGGCTCAAAACTGAAAATCTTATCTTTAATAGTTTAAATGGTTGAAAATGTCTTTTAGATGCCAAACTTTTTATCAGAGGCCCCATTAAAGTATTATTGATGATTGAAAATCATCAATGAAAACAATAAGTTCTCTCATGAGCATACGCATGAAATTCGTCAACAGTGCCGGGAAATGGTTCAGTTCAAGTCATAAACATTTTTATGGCCTTTACTAGGCTTTATACCTACCAGAATCCTCTCGCCCGCACGGACGCTCACTAACTACCCTCTTGGACTAGAGAACATTATTTCAATCATTCAAAATAATTCATTCGGATGACTATCAACTTGCGAAGAGTTCCACGTGCACATAATTACACTAGAAATACTGGGTGAAACTGCAAAGAGTTTTACATGCATAATAATATAATTGCACTTGAAATACTGGGTGACACCGCACGGCGAGACGCTATGGTGCTTATATACACTAGCTACATCGAACGCGCCGCGCGCGATCTACATGTATCCGTTTCAAAATCATATTTCAATTATTGTTTCGACGATTCTTAACTGTAATCGTTTTGACGTACTTCTCAATTTATTTCATTATGCACATTTCTAAAAGCCAAATGAATAACCGAACCCTACATTCTTATGATCCGTGTAAAAACTGTATAAGTATTAGAAATGTGCCCTCAGAAGTACTGTAAATGAACTTTAACTCGTTATTTCATTCACTTAGCAATAGTTGCTAGTTGCTAGGGACGTGAACATTAAGATCCCGAAGTCTGATTCAAAAGTAAATTATATTGGATTAGGTAAATTTTCACCCCATTACAATGCTTTTTCTTTGAGAATATAATAATATTTATTGATAAACGTACAAAAACGTGTATATTAGTATCAAATGTGTAAAAACTTAGAAGAATCTATACACTAATGTACGTTCTAGTACACTTTTCTATCATTTTCTACGTTTTTGTGCATTTTCGTACGTTTCTGTTCGTTTTTGTAAGTTCGGCTCCCTCAAAGAGAAAGTTTTGTAAAGAGTCGAAAATCTCGGATCGGACTTTGGAACTCTCATATTATTAATCTATTTCATGAATCTACGTGGTCGTTTTTTGTCGCACAATAACTTTCGAAGGAATCATCCTATCTTCCTGAAATTGTTGATTCAAGTGAGTTGTGGCACGATGTGAATCGAGCTGTTTTTAGGGGCGTTCCCTATCATTCCTCGTGAATATTGAGGTTCGAATACTCACGAGGATCGACGAGAACGAACGAGATATTCTTCATAGCAACTGTTGTTGATATCCCTAACAACCATTGCTACGAGAAGGGAAAATCACTTCAAAGTCCATTGGTCGATGGCAAAAGATACGGAAACTTCGTATCTCCATAAGAACCGTTGTTTACGTCCCTAACAACCGCTGCTAAGTGAATGAAATATCGATTAAATTTCATTTACAGTATTTTTGAAGGCACAGGACACAGTATCTTTGTACTTTCCATGGCGACCATTGTTTTCCTCTCTAGCTAGCCGTTGTAACAAAAATTAAAATTGAGTTGAAGTTCATTTCTAGTACTTTCGAGGACAAAAGATACAGAACCTTTATAGTTCCCATAACAACAGTTGGTGGTATTCCTAATAATCATTGTTCATATCCCTATCAACCATTGCTTCGGAGTACCGAACAATTAATTTGGGGTTCACCTACTCTCTAAATCTGAATAAGTGAAATTCCACTTATTGTAAGTGAATATTCACTTATTGAATATGTCCAGATCCGCTCACTTAATTAGAATAAGTGAATAGTTACTTATTCAATAAGTGGAAAATAATTCCACTTATTGAATAAGTACACTGAGAGCAAAATTTGGTATATTCAAAAAAAATTATTTGATTTGAACAAATATTTGTTTGTATAGTCCCTAATGAATATTTATTTACTTTGAACAATTAAAAAAAAAATATTTTCTTTCGAAAAATGTTTTCTTAGTTGCTTTGTACGGGGATCGAACCCACGACCTTTGGGCCGCCTTGTCTCAGCCGTGGGACTATCCGTAAATAAACGTGTGCCTCTACCGACTGAGCCATTTGATGGTCATATATGTTGTTCGTAATGTAATTGTCATATTGTCAAATTTCATTAGATAATTACAATTGTTTATTCAATGTTGTTTTATAAAAAACCCATTTATTCAAATCAAATATAGAAATTTGTCCAATTATTGAAAAACAATATATATTCATTCGAAATGAATAAAATTTATTCATTCTGATTGAACATTATCTTAATAAATTTTATAAATTCTTTTTGGATAAATATTTGTTTGTAGTGATAACAATTCATTCACTTTCAATAATTATTTAGTCGGTTCAAATAATCCACTTTCTAATGAATATATTTATTTGAATCTAATAAATTTTTCTCTCATAGTCAGTGTAGGTATTCACTTATATAATAAGTAAGTATTACTTATTGATTAGTAGTTTGGGTGTATCCAAAAGGACTTTATCAATTTTTTGTAATTTTAGTAATTTTAGTCGTTTAGTCATTTTATTTTGACTTACATATACAAGTATAAAATATATAAAACATTAATTTTACAACTTTACTAATAATTTAATTATTACTAGGATTATCAGTAACATTATTCTTATTAGAATTATTAAAATTAGTGAAAATCAAAGTTTCATTTTTTCAACATTATATTCATACTCATGATATATCGGACCAAATTAACTGAGTATTTGTTTTCATTTATAAATAAGTGATATTCTACTTATTCATAAGTAAAATCAGAAAAATAATGTGTCCAACGTTTCATTACACTTATTGATGTGTGCTATTTCACTTATGAAATAAGTGAAATTTTACTTATTCAGATTTAGAGCGTACAGATGGTGAAAGACATCTCTCATTAGCATTTTTCCACACAAAGCCATTTTGATAAAGCAAATTGTTAGCAGTCAGCAGCTGTTTTAATGTCTATTTCTATTCATTCTTGTCCATTCTCGTTCATTTATATCTAAACAGGTTGAATCAATACAGTTTTATGCAGAGAAAGAATAAACATGAAGCGATAATAATTCATTTGAATGAAACAAAAACGTTTCGTATAGACATAATAATAATGAACTGAATTAACCCATTAAGTCCCAGAATGCAGAAATTTTATTGGTACTTTCGAGCTCAAATATTTTGATGAATAAGACGGAAGGTTTATTGCAAAATAGTCATTCCTACTATTTTCGGGTGTGCTCTACACGATACAATGGTTAAAAAGACTGAAAAAATTGATTTTCAATAAATAATTAACAAATTGAAATAAAAAATGCGATTTTTTGGAGCACTTTTTTTTTTCAATCCAAAATCAGAGGAAGAAGGAGTTTTATTTTTACCGTCGCAAATATGCACAAGAGTGCACAAAATATTTGAACTTTCCAAATTCGTTGAGTTTTTTCGACTACGATTTTTTTCAGCAAAATGGCATAAAAAAAATAATAATGTACATTATTTCAAACTTTCACGAACCTCCAACTAAAAATGTACAAAAACATGAGCCGCCATCTTGAAACCGCCATCTTGGATACGGAATTTCGAAAATCTGATGTCAGATTTATCATCAGCGCTCCTGAAAACCCATTATTCCAAATTTTCACGATTCTCCGACTAAAAATGTGTAAAATCGTCAGCCGCCATCTTGAAACCGCCATCTTGGATCCAGAATTTTGAGAATTTGAAGTCAGAATCGTTATCAGCGACATTCAAAACCCCTGTATACGGAATTTCAAAGGAATATGTCGAATATGAAAATGAATGCTTTAAAATATTGATAATATGAAAATCCAAAATATTGATTCCCGTTTTTTGGCCGCCATTTTGCTGAAAAAAATCGTAGTCGAAAAAACTCAACGAATTTGGAAAGTTCAAATATTTTGTGCACTCTTGTGCATATTTGCGACGGTAAAAATAAAACTCCTTCTTCCTCTGATTTTGGATTGAAAAAAAAAAGTGCTCCAAAAAATCGCATTTTTTATTTCAATTTGTTAATTATTTATTGAAAATCAATTTTTTTAGTCTTTTTAACCATTGTATCGTGTAGAGCACATACGTAAATAGTAGGAATGACTATTTTGCAATAAACCTTCCGTCTAATTCATCAAAATATTTGAGCTCGAAAGTACCAAAAATGACATATATTATTATAATTCAGATATAAAAATGATATTTTGCAAGGAGTGGGGGGCAGGGCTCACAAGAAATGGTGTAAACAATTTATGTTACAATCTTATCTGAGAGTACCAAAACGTGACTCGGAAAAAAACCAGATTCATTGCGCATTATAAATTACTAAGATAGTTAATTCGAGCGATAAATATTTATCCCCCGAACTGGAATAGAACCAGCACCCTCCTGATTCTCTCACAATTTCACTTTCCAATAAATTTGGAATGGTCCACTGAGCCTGATGAATAAATATTTATCGCTTGAAACTTGTGGATGTAAACAATTATTAATTATAGTTGATTTTGAATGTATACACTGGAATCTATTTTCCCGTGGAGAAAGTAAAAAACATATAAAAATTGATATTGAAGAAATTATTCTGTAACATGAGAAATCTTAAAGGAAAAGAATCAGCCGAACGTCAAAGGGAGTTCATCGAAGTGGGGAAGATTATCGCATAATAATGACTAAAAGACGAGTATTTTCCGAGGGAGAATGAGGTAACGAGAGCGGTGTTCTATCTGAAAGTTGGATTTAACTCTCATTGGCTCGGCGGCTTACAAGGTTAGTAACGAGAGCTGGGTTTCGTCAGTTCTGAGGGGGTATATTGTATTGTGTGCCTCAACGAGTTAGTCGCCTGAACCCTATATTTTAGGTCTTTCAATTTAGTTGCTAATTCTACCCTTCGAAAAGATACACAGTAACCTCAGGCTGAGTCGCCCCTTCCTCCGCTCTTCAGGGATATCAAATTTTCTATATGTGTGACTTATCCTGCATTTTTTGTCATTTCTGAGAAGTTTAGGGCGTGGAAATGTTTCAGTATATACTAGATCACCGCAAATCAACTCGTGATTGCAAGTAAAAATTTGCGCTAAGCCAGTATCCTTCTTGCTTTCTCAAGGGGGAAATTGCCGGAGGAAAGAAACGTAGATTATTCCAAGCTCGTTTTCCGAAACTACTTAAACTAAAATATTCGTCTGAAACACTTCACTGAAAGTCATTTCGTTCATCAAAAACTGGGGTTACTCTATACTTTTTAGTCTGTTTTAATCATTGAAATGTTGCAAATCAACTGCGGTAGATCGAATTTTGAGTCCAAACTTCAAGATGATATCTGGATCACAATTTTCTTGAGCATTATTCTTTACGGTCTACTACAGAAACTCCTGTTCTAAAGATAATTTTATAATTTTAGACAGGGTATTTTATTGATGTTTAATATTTTCTTGTTGTCTATAATATCCGATAAAGTAATGGAATCTGCAATAAAAAGAATTTATTTCATAATTCTTTCATCATCTTAATTTTATGACTATTATTTAACAATCCCTATTGCAAGCTGAATATGACATAGAGATCTGGTAGAGTTGGTTGTTTAAGCAATTTAATCTTTTTCCAGGTGTCATGTCCGAAGTAACCCCGAAGGTAGAAACTACAGGGAAAACTATTCAAAGTGCATTTCAAGATTTACTACTGTTAGACTGTTTAGAATGTCCTTATGTCCATATAACGACAACATGTGCTTAAAAGTTTTGATATAAAATGATATTTTTCAGATACAATATGAATTGTAGTTTCAAATATATCAGTATACAATAGCTTGAAAAATATCAGCAGTTTGATGTCACACTGATTTCCCAAACTACCTAGCAACGGTTGATAGCGATGTGAACAACGATTGCTCCGGATATTAACAAGAGTTGCTATGAAAAATGCAAAGATTTTGTGTCCTTAGTCCTCAAAAGTATTGGAAATTAATGAAGATCAACTCAATTTTTATACCTTTTAACGGTTACTTGGGAAACAAACAGCGATTCTTATGAAGAAATTCTAGTCGAGTAGAATTAGGCTAAAAATGGCTAGATTTTAGATATTGCGAGCGGGGCACTAAAAACGGTGACACGAGAAAACTTCCAAACATAAAACTTCTGAATGGAACATTGTCATTGTACGTAATGTAACATTTTCAAAATTATGTGTGTGTGTGTGTGTGTGCGTGCGTGCGCGCATACACACACACATACATCAGACATACATCACATACATACATACATCAGACACTTTTGGATTTCCATGTTTTTCGACCCGTGGATTACGAAAATGGAGGTCCCGAGGTCTGATTCGGTGGGTCGATTTTTGCCCCATTACAAAGCTTTCTCTTTGAGAAAGCAAAAAGCAACAAAATAGTCACATATTTTTTACAGGCAGTTAGAATAGATTGAAATTCTTACCATTTGAGATTTCGATATTCCATCATGATCTATATGTCCATGTACAATTTCATTCAATTCAGGTGATTAGTTTTTGCGCAATCCAACTGTACTTAATTTTTTTCAGCATATTGTCCGAGCTGATCTGTTGATTGGCATATAGTTACGATATTAATGATTTTTTTGTGAAATCGGCCTATTTTTACCTTATAAATGAATTAAATATATTCTGCATTTTCACATCTTTTTGATTGGACATTTATGTGGATTTACCATTGAAATCCATGTGAATTTGATCCCATTGTTGGATTGTCCCAGACTATGACTGCAACCTCAAAAACATTAACTTTCATCTCAAAATCCAGATAAAAGTCCTTCTAGATAAGAACAAATAGTACTTATAATTACTCGCATGGAAATTTTTTTATGCAAAAATAATGTGCAGGAGCGAGATTTTTGCAAGAATTTATTCCTGATGTAGCTATAAAATTTTGTGGGAAATCGAATATTTTGAAACGCTTTACTTACTAGCCGTAGTTAAAATCCCACGATTTCCGAATGAAAAATGTATGGATATCAAGCTTATTTTCAGTTTAAAAACAAACGAAATTTCCCATGAAATTTTTATTTCTGGAACCAATGAATTTTCTATAAGATTTTCATTTTCATTGCGTGCATTTTCTCTAAAGTTTATCTGAAAAAATAGAAAAAGAGGAACGTTTGTGAACTCAAGAGTTTTGTGCGAATTTCTTTATTTTCAAATTCTCGAGAACATCATGAATGTTTCACCAACGTTTTGATTATATCGAACGAGCTTCCCTTTCCTGCCTTGAGCAGCAGAGTCTGCACATATTTGTTCTTAATATTTACAATAACCACTCTATATTTCAATAACGTTTTGAAAATTTAATATAAAGTGTTACGAACGTGTTATGAATATCGATATAATGACAATTTCTTCATCAATCGAGCAACTGTGAATATAAGAACCGTTGATCTCACGAAAACGATTCTAAATAGATTATCTATTATCTTTAGGTTTTTAATTACAGCATAATATTGACCTTACACATAAATACAGTTGTTTTAATGGTACTTAACGCATATTGAATACGTGGCCGTTTGCCTAGTATATTCTTCAGAAGTGAATAAATGTTTACTTTTTTGAAAACGTAGGAATTGAAAAACATTTTTACGGTAATCAAATTTGATGACAAATGGGCTTCAAGCTACAGTTCGTAACATTCATGAGTCTCTTCATTGTACTTATTACATACAATGAATTTTAAATTTTGAAGCTTTTCAGTTGCTTAGTATTTGAGTTTAACCGCTGACAAGAAGCATAAGCAGGGGTGCACTCCGTCAAACTTCCGCGAAACATCATCGTCAAACATCTTAACCTGCGACTTCTTTGAATAAAAGAAGATAAGGATATTACATAAAGACGAGAATCTATGAGTTTAAAGAGCATAAGCTACTGAGAAAGATTCATTTGAGAATTTTGAATTTGTCCACAAATTGAGTAGCTGTTCAGCTAAGCCTTTATATATATATATATATATATATATATATATATATATATATATATATATATATATATTATATATTATACATTACGCTATGCCTGTCGTCCTTATCGGTATATACAAACAGAGAAATTGCAGATGAACCCTTAACTCCAATCACAGGTTCGCTAGAGTTGTCAGCACGTCTCGCGTACAGAGCTGTTTCTTCATCGCTTATGTACAGTTCTTTTATACGGGTAGACCCAATGGCTAAATTGTTAACTTCATTCAATCAAAGCTACTCTGCACATCATTTTTACAACTTGGAATAATGTATTAATCCCGCTGAGATAGAGCAGATATTACATAAGAACTTCATAGCTTGTCAAGAAATTACCACTATCTACGGGTAAATAATATAAAATTAATCTTCCTAGAATTTTCGGGTTATAAAAAATCAATGAGTAATAACTTCATAAAGAATCTTATCCGACAGATTCAAAGGAAATTGCCTGCGGTATAAATTCCCCGTGTTAACATTTTAAAAATCATCATGCTTGGGCGTAAAATCTGTGAATCACAATTTTGTGAAATTATTGAAAAAATTGAAGAAATGTATTATTGTTCAATATAAATCAAATTGTTGTTCAATATAAATCAAGTTTGTACAGGCCAAGAAAAGAAAACACAGAATCTTGATATTATTTCTATAGCAACCGTCGTTCACCACCCTAGTAATCATTACCCACACAGCATGGAATATTCCAGTGGAATATTTCGGAAGATTCCTCTGGAATATTCCAGTGGAAGATTTCTCGAAGATTTCTGGAATATATCAATGCAGCGTTCAAAAACCAAACTATAAATCATTCAGAGGAATTATGATTTTGAGAGTTAAAAGCTGCGTTGAAATATTCCAGAAATCTTCCACTGGAAGATTCCATGGAATATTTCTGGAAGCTTTCTGGAAGATTTCTTTGGAAGGTTCCTAAATGTCCGAGGCCACGTTGGAATATTCCAGAAATCTTCCACTGGAAGATTCCGTGAAATATTTCTGGAAGCTTTTTGGGAAATTTCTTTGGAAGGTTTCTAAATGCCCGAGGCTGCGTTGGAATATTCCAAAAATCTCCCAATGGAATTTTTATTGGTTCTTCGTGAATGAACATTGGAATATTTCAGAAATCTTTGAGAAATCTTCCAATGGAATATTCCAAGCTATATTTTTGGAAACTTCCAGAAATCTTCCAATGAAAGATTTATTGGTTGTTTATGAATGACCATTGGAATATTTCAGAAATCTTCGAGAAATCTTCCAATGGAATATTCCAAGCTATATTTTTGGAAACTTCCAGAAATCTTCCAATGAAAGATTTATTGGTTGTTTATGAATGACCATTGGAATATTTCAGAAATCTTCGAGAAATCTTCCAATGGAATATTCCAAGCTATATTTTTGGAAACTTCCAGAAATCTTCCAATGAAAGATTTATTGGTTGTTTATGAATGACCATTGGAATATTTCAGAAATCTTCGAGAAATCTTCCAATGGAATATTCCAAGCTATATTTTTGGAAACTTCCAGAAATCTTCCAATGAAAGATTTATTGGTTGTTTATGAATGACCATTGGAATATTTCAGAAATCTTCGAGAAATCTTCCAATGGAATATTCCAAGCTATATTTTTGGAAACTTCCAGAAATCTTCCAATGAAAGATTTATTGGTTGTTTATGAATGACCATTGGAATATTTCAGAAATCTTCCAGAAATCCTCCAATGGAATATTTCAAATTATATTACAGAAAGCTTCCAGAAATCTTCCATGGAATATTCCTACGCAGCCTTTACGCGGACATGAATATTTCAGAAATCTTCCAGTGGAAGATTTCTGGAAGATTCCAAATCCATCTTCCAAATATTTCTGAAATATTCCAGAAATATTCCATGCTCTGTGGGTAGATGACTGCTACGATTAAAGAAGAATGATATTCTTCCTGCTGGGAAGATATGCCAAAAAATCAACCACATGCGTAAGTAAATACGTAAATACTTCTGTTCCATGTCCTCGAACGCTTGCCGTTTCGTTATCGTTATGCTGACTTGAAGCGCCTCTCTACTTGCAGTGCGATATGCCGTGCAGTGGCGGTCACGAAACGTCACGAAATGCCAAGTGTTCGAGATAATGGGACTGAATCAATGGAATCTTAGTGTACATACATACGCATGAATCGATAGAGCTTCTGGAACGCTTTTAAGTTTTAAGGTAACTAGTTTAAAGGTTTCTAGGGGATACCCTAGAAATCTTAGATAGTCTTAAAATCATGTTTTCATAGATATTTATTAAAACTTTTGACATTGTACCAAAAAATGCATGTCGACATCATTCCAACATGGCTATAAAAACTTAACGTTTATCTCTTGGATATTGATCCATTTGACTCATACATTCGACTAATAATCACATGATTATATCGATTAAATTACTTGAAATTAACGAACAGTCGGTTTTTATTTATTGGACCAAAACAGACTTACAGATTAAATCGAAACTAAAAAATTCGCATACAGAATTTCGAATGACATACCATGGAACTCTATCTAACAGCATAACCTTGGGTATGAGTATTGAAGCTTATATATTTCTCACAAATATGCTCTCAGGTTGAATTCCAAGCGGATCACGCTTTTATGGTTGTTACGTTTGACGTTCACAGTAAACAACTACCGATTCCGAAACCAACAGTGCCAATAGTATTTCAAGTGAAACGGCCTTTCTATGGATGATTTAGTTTCAAGTTAGACAACATAACCCATCGATTCTAAAAATAGAAGTATTAAAAGAGTATCAAATTGATGCAATTTTAATGGGCGAATGATTTCAAATTGATCATGCTTTTATAGTTGATTACGTCCAATGTTCAAGATAAACGCTTTATGAATTCCAAAATCGACAATAACTATAGAATTTCAAATGAAACGCATTTCTCAAAACTTACAGCACCAACAGAATTTTATGTGGATTTTTGTATCTGATTTTGTTTTATGTTAAAAATACAACCTATTCAAAAACTAATCCAACAACCAAGAGTATGTACAATTATAATTTCAACAGGAACGCCATTCAATATATAAATACTGATGAAATAACGTATGAAGATATATTAAAATCAGAAATGACTATCTCAACCCCATGGTCAATGTAAAAATCAATTGTTCAATTCACATAACAATCTTCTTTCATGTTTATGTAAGAATTATATTATATTTTTATATTTTTAATAATTATCTTTCTATATAGACCTGAAAATCAATCACCAAAATAATATGAAAAGAAAAATGGAACCAAATATCAATAGAATATTTCAAATTAACTTAAAAACTAATCAGTAGAGAAATAGATGGTTCGTATTTTTGAGTGATTTTTTGATGCATGATTTGTTTCAATAAAATGTATTTTTAGTCAGTAGGCGTAAAGTACCCGTTTTTTGGTCATATTTTGTATGCATAAAGTACATTTTCACACCTTAGGACCATTCCATATGGAAACTGTATTAACAGTATTCTTTCTCAAAGAGGCGTTGTGTGGAAAATATAGTATACTAGTAAAAATAACATACAAAAATGTACAAAACCGTTTATAAACGTCCCATTTGGAACAAGAAATACATTTATATTCATTTCTGTACGTTTCCAAACGTTTCTGTACGTTTCTGTACCTTTTTGTACGTTTTTGTACGTTTTTGTACGTTTTCGTATGTTTTCGTACGCTTTTATACGCTTTTGTACATTTTCTTATTTTTCGTACGATTATGTACATACATTTGTGTAAATTTTTGTACATTTTAAAATGTTTTTGTACATTTTGCCAAAAAGAAAGTAATTATAGAAAACTTATATGGGCAAATCTCACAACTAGGGCGAATTGTGACAGGCAAATTTATTTTTTCAAAAATGGTCGCACACTGACCAGCTTTTAGTAATATCTACTAAGTACCGTGTACATTCGAGATCTCATCGCGCCCTTCATTTATTTGCACCGCTGAAAAAGCTGGAGGTAAAAAACAATGAAAAAAGTTTTTCTTTGGAATCACAAGTTTTTCTTAGATGTTTAATTACATTTACATTCAGAAAATGATTTTTCGTCATAGTAGGCGTAAAGTAGCCGTTTTTGGTCATGTTTTTTGGGTGTAAAGTTTATTTTTACGCCCTAGACCGTTGCTATAGTAACCAAGCAGCAGTGCTTGATTCAGTATATCTTTTTAACGATGAGGCCTAATTTTGCGTTATTACCATATAGTCACAATATAAGGTAACTGCAGCCAATGCGCCACCCCCATAAGGGATTTCGCAAATTTGACTATGGCAGACTTAGAATTTTGAAATTCTGCAAACAGTATCTTAAACCTCAGCTCAATACCTATCAGAAACTATTTCTAAAGTTATTGTTCAACCACTCCAACCTATTAGAAATCGCAATTTATAAAAAAAGCAAAAGATCCAACTGCACTACACGTGCAGTCAATTTGGCGCGGTTTCTTAAGGGGGGATATACAGTTCGAATGAAAAAAAAATTCGATTTTTTTTTTTTTTCATAAAAAGTTAGTAAATTTACCGTAGAATATGCTCCTGAAACCCTTTCTTCGAAATTCGAACTCCAAGTGTTTTTTCCAAGGGATTGCTGATTGAAGTGTAAGTACGATTTAACGGTAAATTAAAACTTTCAACGCGTTTTTCTCAAAACTGCATTTTTGGAGTTTATGCCGGTGATAACTCGAAAACTAATTATCCGATTGAGCTGAAACTTATAGGATTTCTTTATTATAGTATTACCTATCAGATGAATTAAAAATTATTGTAATATTTTATTATTAAATATGGAAAAATGTGAGAAAATGGCGGGAAAAAAATTGAAAAAAATTGAGTTTCTCGAAAAAGATACGCCAAAAGTGCACATTTTTTTTTTCATTTGTTTTCGATAATTCATCTACTAACTGTGAATGTAATTAACGTAAATTTTTTTGATTTTTTTATTTCCGATCAAAATTGCGACCAGGAGAGCCGGCACAAGCAAAATAGAGGTACTTTTTCAACGCTATCTAACGGCCGCCATTTTGTTAGAAAAAATTTAAAAAATATATTTTTGTATACTACATGGATCAACTTTTCGATAGATTTGGTTAAAAACTACCCTTGAAAAACGATTTTCAAAAATTAATTTTTTTTCTCGTTCGAACTGTATATCCCCCCTTAATCATTTTTTACAGCCTATGCAGGGACGATCAAATTGGCTTTGAAATGAACTTTTAATCGTGTTTTCATTGATATTCATACAAAACTTTTGACATTCGACTCAAAAATATATATCTAAATCATTGTAATAAGTCTAAAAATATTCAACGATTTTACTCAGTCATTCCATTTATAATCGTAGAAAGGGCCACATTGGCTTCACTCATTTTCAATTCGAAAAAGAGCAATTTGAGTAGGATGAAAAATAGTTTTGGAAAAACTAATGTGACCAATCGAAAAATGAGATATTTTAAGATAAAAAAGAGACATGACACTTTGAGAGATAAAAATTATTTACACCTGATTTTCTAGGTTGAGTGTGAATAGTGAAGAGAGAAAAGGGTAAGAAAACCAGTTAGTAAAACTTCGAAGTGTTGTAGGAGAGTGGTTTTAAGAGCTAAATGAACGGAGAAAGTACCGAAAATTTTTTTTCATACCCCCAACATGGCCCAAGGGCGACTGATGCTCAGAGAGCACCGGAAATACGAGATCTGACAAACGTGCTAAGGTGCCTGCAGTGCCAAATTGCCTGCAGTTACCTTATATTTCATTCAACAGAAAAACATGAACTTGAATAAATAGCAATGCCACTAATAAATTAACTAAATTGAAGAACAAACAACAAATATGTTATATTGTAATCAAAATGTATCAAAAATGTAAATTTCTTGAAAATTTTTAGTGATTTTCTGTTCATGGTTTTTTACACTCGATCTGCTACTACAACTTTAGCGCTCTCCCAGAATATTCTCGATGTTCATCATAATGGGGAACAATCATTATCAAGGGATCAGCATGTCTCTAAAATGTGTGCTAAGGATAATACTCTCAGTTTTGAGTCGTGTGACACCTCATATATCAAGATTGGTACCAGTCGTATTCCTTCAATTGTCGAAGCACTTGATTTTGCTCAAGCTAGTTTTATTCTTTATTGAAAACACTATGCATTAGATGGCCATAATTTGTGTTAGCTGGACTTTTCTTAGTATTGGTTGCACATCAATCTGAATGACTACATTGCATTTCTGGTCACTTAAGGTGACTACTATATTTTTCTTAAATTTTTCGGAGATATGCTGAAAGCTATGGAGCCAACAAACCATGTTCCGTAGTTAGGAGTGTAACTTTTTTTCCTATGATCCATCATCAATTTTTCGGATTTCTATGTATTTCTAACATGTTGAAGAAGAATTTACGCTCTGGGACGTTTAAAAAAAATTGATAATTTAGTTTGTAAAACCGAGGGACACGAATTCGCCCTAGTTGTGAGATTTTCCCATATCAAACTATGTTTTTGTACGGTTTTGTACGTTTTTGTACATTTTTGTACGTTTTTTTGCTTTCTCAAAGAGAAAGCTTTGTAATGGGGCAAAAATCGACCCACCGAATCGGACCTCGGGACCTCGATTTTCGTAATCTACGGGTTGAAAAACATGGAAATCCAAAAGTGTCTGTATGTATGTGTGTGTGTATGTATGTATGTATGTATGTATGTATGTATGTGTGTAACGTTTTTTCTCGTCCACGATAACTCTCGAAGAAATGGTCCAATCTTCTTGAAATTTTGCACACAGGTTAGTCGCGGCAAAATCCGTTGGTTATTTCCTTAGCAACCCTTTCTAACGTGTTTTCTCACAAATCCTTATGAGTGCTCATTAGGGCAAGCCGGAAAATCAGTTTTAAGTCACACTCGATGGCCAAGGACACTGAATTGTTCTATTTTCTTCATAGCAACCGTTGTTTACTTCCCTAGCAACCGTTATGAAGGTTGGAAATTATTAATTTAAGACCTGTTTCCATCATTTTCGACGGCAAAGGACAAAATCTTCCCAATTAGCTCCTTAGCAACCGTTGTTCACCGCCCTAGCAACCGTTGCTCAGGGGGAAAAAAGTTCATGTAAGTTCCGTTTCCAGTATTTTCAACGTACTATAGAGAAAATTGGAAAAATTTGGTGTCTTTTGCCGTCGAAAATGATCAAAATAGATTTTGAATTGATCATTTCCAACCTCACCCGTCGAAAATGATCAAAATGAGTCTTCAAGTGTGCTAAATACGGACTTAAGGGCAGGACGGATCGATTTTGACCGCCATTAAACCGTATGACAGTTACAAGATGAATTGATCGAAAAATTATGCAGGTCCAAATGTCTCGCATCGTGTAGAACTTAGAACCGTTTGCTTTGTTGCATTTGATCAAACAATAAGAGAGCCTGGGCAGACATCAACACTCGCAACATAGTTTGGTCAATTGAAAAAGAACGACACTTTACAGTCACAAAGATACGAATTGAATTGATTAAATAATTTTTTTGTAATGTTTGAAAAATAGATGATAGTATCTACGCTAGTGGAAAGGTGAAAATACAGGTTTGGGACGCGTTTGTGGATGATGTTGAAGCCTCTTTGAGAAAGCATACTGCTAAGGCACTTGGCAGCGGTTTTACGCTTATGTACGATTTCGTCCAGTTTCGTACAGTTTCGTACATTTTCCTATGTTTTTGTACGTTTTTGTACGTTTTATAGCAGATTAACATAGTAGAATTATTCCTGACATTCTCTGTTGATACTGTCGATTTGCATGAAAACGGATAAGACGGATCGAAAGTAAATTGCCTGCGCTTTGATTCCAATGCGTTGAGATAAATACGTGAAATTATGTATAGTGCGATTTCGGGTGTGTCCGATAGAAAGAACATCCAATGGAATTTCATATCCATAATGAGAATTTTGAGAAAATTGATGCGTGAGCGCGAAATATGGAGAAAACTGACGATTAGCAATTTGTACTTGATAAATCGTTAAAAAAATCAATGAATCGGCGTGGTGATGAAATTTCTGATCGGACGGACCATAGAGCTGATTGAGCGCTTCAAGTTTTCATCGTATTTGAAAATTGATGGTTTAATTTGTGATTGTAATGTGTTGAGAAAAATACGTGAGATTATAACATGGTGCGATTTCGGGTATGTCCGATCGAAAGAACATCGAATAGGCGTTCTTATCGATGGTCAGAATTTTTTAAAAATTGGTGTGTAGGTGCCAAATATGTGAGAAACTGACTTTTTTCAAGTTGTATCACATGAATCGTTGAAAAAATCTATGAATCAGCTATGTCATGGAAATTCTGATCTGACGGATCGATGGAGCTGACCGACTCGTTTAGTTTTCATCGAGAAAAATTGATACATATCGAGGCGTGGGCGTTTATTTAATGAGAGAAGAAGCATTCTCTTTCGGTGAAAGATATTAAATTGCAATATCTCTCTGTATTGAAAGCTAGACCCCCGCCGCCGTGGAAATTCCATCCCTCATTATCATCCCTCATTGAATTAAAAAACAGAAGAGGTAAAAGAATCAATTTTATGGTTTCGTTCATTATTGAGATTTTTGTTCCAAATTTAATAACTGGTAGAATTTGTCAGAAATCTCCTCCTAAAAGTAATATTCTATCACCAAAAGGTTTATTATTATTATTACAAATGTCTCGTAATGTAGAATCAACAATTTCTAAAACTTTTTTGGGAATCATAGATGCTTCGTCTCATATCGTCGCCGCCGAGCAAAAAGGGGCCGACTCGCCGTCCGTGTAAAAAAGGGGCAACTCAGGCGAGTTTTGAATTTCACATAAAATTAAATTCACGATTCTCTTGGGAAATCTTATGCACGCTATCTGATGTTCGTAGTACGTGTCTCTTTCAATGAATAGGTGATTTTGACGTAATTTACATATTTTAGACTCATTTTGAGCAAAAATTTAATAGTCTTCTTGAGTATACGGTTTTTTGCTAATCATTATTGCTTATTTTACAAGAATAATAATTCTTAGACGGCAAAGAAGCATTTTCGAGAGAAATTATAGAGAAGTCGTTTCTTTTGAATATTCCTACAACAAAAACCGCTGCCAAGTGTGAATAGTCATTTTGGCCTATTTTACCCCTATTTAAGTTAATGTATTAATTTTTGGGAGCTTTCAGAGCCCAGGCCCATTTTTTTACTATATAGGCTGTATGTGGTATGAGTTGGGACAACTTTCAGTACCCACCCTGTCAAAAATATCCGTACGGAAATCCGTCTGGAAATCCGTATGGAAATCCGTACGGAAACCTTTACGGGAATCAGTCCAAAAACGCAGTACGGATATCCATACGGATTTCCGTACGGAATAATCCGTACGGATTTCCGTACGGATTTCCGCACGGATTTTGTTACGAAATTTTACAGATATTTTCAGGGATTTTCATATGGTATACCGTACGAATTTCTGTAGAAGAATTTTTCCCCTAGGATGAAAAATAAAAATCCGTACGGAAATCCGTACTGAAATCTATATGGATTACTTTTTTTATTTTTTATTTCTTATAGAAAACCGTACGAAAATCCGTACACTTTATTTTTCATCCTAGGGGAAAAATTCTTCTACAGCAATTCTTACGGTATACCATATGAAAATCCCTGAAGATATCTGTAAAATTTCGTAACAAAATCCGTGCGTAAATCCGTACGGAAATCCGTACGGATGTCCGTACTGCGTTTTTGGACTGATTTCCGTAAAGGCTCCCGTACGGATTTCCAGACGGATTTCCGTACGGATATTTTTGACAGGGAATGTGGTGGGGCTCTTGACGAGCGAACTCCCAGGGTTCAAAAATAGAGGCTCCAATTGGTAATGTGGAAAACTTAATGTGCTCCAATGACCTTGGAGATTATTTTTCTATAAAATTCAGGTAATTTGCAGACAGAAGTGTTTCATTTATTTTTTGCCCCAGAGGTCATTTTTAGGGTAGAAATTGAGGTTGAAAATGCCTCTGAAATTGCAAAAACAGCAAATTCAGCAACTTTGCCTATTTATCAAACAGGGTTAAAGTGCTCGGAAAAATCTGAAAAAATTCTGGGATCATGATGTGATACCCTAGAACTCAAAAAAATCAAAAATAAAAGGATGTGCACACTGTTGAGATATTGTATTTTGACTCATCATCTCAGTGCAAAAAATTGCGTACAAAATGGCGCGTCAAGCAGTGCGAAATCCGTCGGTGCACTGTTCGCCGAATTTCATTGCGATTCAATCAATAAATGCAAAAAAGCGGAATAATGTGCAATACTACGGGCATCAACGATGTACACACTGTTTGAGAAATTTGTAAATAATCAAATCCATTCAGAAGATTCGTAGAACAAGTCGCACAACTCGATACGACCATTTCCTATATAACTGGAGTCTTTCAGAGCTCCGCATGCATTATTGCGCCGGCCGCTGTGGTATAAACACGTCGCGCTGTGACATACACGAGCCTCGCTCAGTATGTCTATACGGCTACTTAGGGTCGTGCGACATGTTCATCGTTGAAAATGTATAATAAGCATCAAATAAACTAATCATTTTTTGTTACCGTAACTTATGCCTTTTCAATAATTTCCAAATATAAGCCTTATAACAATTTATTTTCATTATGAATCCGTAAATCCAACGGAGTGTAGCAGCGATCAAGGTCTGATCTGCATCAAGTTGGATAAGAGTGCGATCGTGGCTCACTTGCACGAATTGCGCACCATAGTCAAGGCCCTTCTTGCATAGTGTCGAGTTGGAGTGCGACTATACGCGCAGTGCAAGGATCCTTAGGCTCGTCGGGTGTAATCGCCAAATCGAAAATGTATAATAATTCGAGAGTGAAGCAATGGTCAAGGTCTCATCTGCATCGCGTCGGATGAGAGTGCGATCATAGTTCCCCTATACGAATTGCGCCCCACGTCCAAGGTCGTACTTGCATAGTGTCGGGTAGAAGTACAGTCGTACGGGTAGTACAGGGTTTCCTGAGTTTGTGCCGGGATAAATCAATTCATCTTATATTTTCATATGGCCAATAAAAATTTATGTTAGATGCACCTTAAGTAGAATTTTGAATTTTGGAATTTTCATTACAAAGAAAAGTAGAATGCGAATTCATTGATATTTAACAGTAATTGAATCTAAAGTATTTGCAAATAGACTTGTTTCAAAAGAGTTTGATGTGCTCTAAGCATCTGGCGACCGTGTCAGTACGTTCACAACATAACGTAGAATAACCGAATAAACGTGACCGTGACACGTTCCCAGATAGCACAAAACTTTGTGAAAACGTTGTCTGAAGGTTGCTTTTGCAACGTTATAACATTGTTCGCAACCTTATTAAGAGTCTTATGACAATGTTCTCACAACGTTTAAATGTCCGCGAAGGTTGCGAAATATCATACGTTGCTATGGAAACGATTTCACAACGTTGATGCAACATGGCTAGGGTAACTCGGAAGAAATAAAAACGTCGTCAAAACGCTTTGACAGAACGTTTTGACAACAATTTGATTACAAAATAATTTTTTTGGTTTCTTTTTTTATTAAAGCATATAGAAATCTCTACTGAGATTATACAACTGATACTATATGAAATTCTTCATACATACTTTATACAAAATCTTAATAGGTAATAAACTTATGAAATAATATTCAGGATTATACATGGATATTACATGTAGAGATAAACTTATAAAGTAGTAAGCATGCACGGATGTTAGGTTCTGCTATCAATATACTAGAACACTAGCATCCCCCGTCGCGGCTTCGCCCGCGATACGTGTAATTGGGAACAACAAAATTTGTATCTCATAAACATAGAATTTCATTTGTTACTGGATTTTTTCTGAATTCAAAGGATCTCTGGGTAAATAATATTCTTTGTCGTTATTTTATTATGTGGTAATAGAATGAATTGATTCTCAGATTTACCTGTCCTAGAGAATCCAACGTATAATTGACCATGGGAAAAGCATTCTATACGTAAATCAATTCCAACGTATTTAAACGTTTGCCCTTGTGCTTTGTTAATTGTAATAGCAAAAGAAATTTTTATAGGGAATTGTAATCTCTTAAATTGAAAAGGTAAATCAGTAGGGATCATGGGAATTCGGGGTATAAGAGCAGTCTCTCCTGCAGCTGGGCCAGTGAGGATGATAGCTTCGAGTACGTTATTTCGCATAATCTTTATTTGTAATCGAGTGCCATTACAAAGTTTAGGAGGATTCAGATTTCTTAGTAAAATGATAGGAACACCAACTTTGAGCTGGAGATTATGGGGCGGAAACCTGCTGGATTGAGTGAATTTAAAAATT
>JAJGXB010000112.1:0-25000 GCA_020882725.1 Aphelinus certus
CACAATGCCAGGCTTCTTTCAATGTTACCAGAGGAAGTGAAAAATACGTAGCCCAATCATTGAGCAGATCTCTCCTTGTTTGATACTTAGGCCTCTCTTGTTTTCTGGGTTTATTTCGGCGCTTAAGCAGTTGATTCTTCCCAGTCGAATAACCAACGTTTTTACCCACTATAAAAATTCAATAAAAATTAACGAAGGAAGATAATTAAGCTATACACAATATCTTTTTTGATTTTCATAGACAAACGTTTTTAAACATGATACTAAAGTTTTAAATGAATATTTTTACTCAATTTGGAGTATAATTCTTCTACTCCCACAGAACCTTATTCTGAACTTTATTCCGATTATAACCACATAAATTCAATGTTTCAATGAAAGTCCAAAGTTTCTCTTTTTCTTTTTTCTGTTATATTTATATATTCGATGGGAACTTAGCCCAAAATTCGATTCAAAAATTGAAAGCCAAGCCTTATAAGATTCTCAATGGATACACAAGCCCAAACTTAAAAAAAAAAAATAATCAACCAATAAAAAGATTCAAAATCAACTTGAAATCTGAACTACAAAGGTTCATTATTCAAAATCTATCAAATGGATACAATGTCCGAATTCTAAAAATCACTCACGAAAAAGGCCAAGCCTTGTCTTTGCAAAATTTCTACTTTCCGACGGGTTCTTAACCCATAAATCAAATTTCAATTCAAAAACGAATGGCCAAGCCTCATAATTTACTTGAAATGAACCAAGTTCTCTTTCCAAAAATAACTCAAATTAAATTTTCAATTCTGTATCTTGAGCTACTATGGCTCGTTATTCACAATAAAATTTGTTCTTTTCTCAATTTCTGAACTACCAAGGTTCATTATTCAATCGTACATTGATTCAACTAACGATGGGTACTATAGCCCGAATATTAAACTCAAATCTTCAAAAAAAAAAATTCAAAAGGGTACACTGCCCAAATTCTGTAAATCGTTAATATGAAAGGCCAAGCCTTATAAAATTCAATTCAAAACAATACTCAACATTAAACTTTCAAGAAAAGGCCAAGCCTTATAACTTCAACATGGACGAAATTCAAACTGTTTTCAAAATCAAATCAAAATCAAAATGAAATTTCTTAAAAATTCAAATTTTTCAAACAATTTTCTATCTAAAAATTTTAATCACAATTTCGCGTATGTCTGAGTACAAGAATGTATTTCTTATTTATATTCCGGCGCGATTATCGATCCCTCCGGGGCCTCCAGTTTAACTATGTGACGTCGGGATAAATTGACGCGGCGCGCGTACTTAGTCGATCGCGATTTCAGAGCCAAGCTTGCGCTTAGAGCTCGGGTAACCGGAGAATAAGTAAGATAATTCCGTCTTGATGACACGTTCGCGATACACTGAATTTACAATACACGTACAAAAAGAATATGGAAGTGCGATTATTGAATTTATCTGTGATTATTGAATCTGACCTACCTAAAGACCTCTAAACGCTAATCGTCCAGCCACTCAACTCTCGATGGAATCATAAGATAGATTGAACATAAATACACAAGCTGCGTACTTGTCATCTGTTTTGCGAGTGCTTTTTCAACGGAGGGATTATCGTTCAAAGATTATGTTTTTATTTTCAGTGAAGGCAATAAAGGCCAAAACGATAGTATATTTGGATTCATATCATGGAATACCTCAGACTAAATGGATTTCCCATATATGTAGTATGGTTAAGCGATATGTAGTTTCTACCGTGAATTGGGGAGACTGGCCTTTGCTTTCTGCTCATAATATACCAAGCCAGAGATCACCGGATAATAGTTCTTGGAACAACTTTTACCGAAAAAAGCATTCCATTACCGTAAAATATAAGCGTCGACCAGTGTATACATATGTATGTTATAAAATAAGGTTTCCCTGTGACGATTCGAACAAAATCATTGATTGCAGTCCCTAGAAGCAAATCTGGAAGGTGTCTGCGTGTATATGAACTACCAGTGCTAACATACGTACTTATATCTACAGTAGAATTACTCAACTCTACTTGTAACTAAATCTAGCTGATGATAAAGCAGGGTTTACCTATGACGGTATATGTTTGTAATTAATTTTCAGCAAAATTCATGAGCCGCGGATTCGATTGCGAGGTGTGAAATGCTGAATTTATTATTAGTTGCATGAGAATGACCCATATACGGGGTATACAGAAGTTGATTAGTGAGGTTAGATTAATAATATTATTTTTCTTGTAATATGAATCGTTAGAGCCGTATCTCCCGAACGAAACCAATTTTATTAATATCTTTACTTGGTTAGCTTAATTTTGAGAAAAGTTTTATTAGCAAAATACCGTGCTAAGTTGCATTTAGATATGAACTGTTATTACGGGACGTAGTTTCGTTTGTAGTTTTCTATTGAAACAGTGCCGAACACAGCAATGAATATCGTTGATTGTCTTCAAATAAATGCTGTTTTAATTTTTTTTTCTAATTTATGAGTTTCATTATACTTTCAATCGCGTTAAATTCTATAGATAAACTTCAATACAAACTGTTGTATTGTGGGTTATGTCTCCGTCATTGTTCTTAATTAAATAGAGAGTGAAGACCTAGCGTCTCCCTAATACTCATCAATCGATCTCCAAAATAGCTTAAATTTTGGCTGAATTTCACTGGCTACATACCGTGACAAGTATAGTTTTTGAACGATTATCGTGTTCACAGGTTATGATTCCTCCAGCCTTTTAATATATAACCGATTGTATAAGTTGCATCTCCTTATCAGTTCAAGTTTTATTACGTTCCTTATGGCATTTGTTATCTGCCTTCGCAATATCAGATCCCAAAAACCATGCTCAGATTTGTAATCGCTTATTAAAGACCATTCCCAAATCATTAGTAACAGACAAAATCGATTTGCCGATACTAATTTTAAAAATCAATTTTAATAAACTTCCCATCACTTGCCACTTTTAATTGTTTTTTCTAAAATCATGAAAGAATCCCTGATTCATATGCACTTGGTTTGGTAGGTTCGCTAGCCAGGGCAATTTCTCATATACCTACGGGCCAATTCCTTTTGAGGAATTTGAAAATTTTAAAAAGAATCTGAAAGTTTCGGAAATTTGGAAAATTTGGAAAAATTTGGAAAATTTTAAAAATTTGAGAATTTAAAAGATTTTGGAAAATTTGAGAATTTGAAAATTTTGACATGCGAGATGTATAGATGCGAGATGTGTATGTTCAATGGTTGCCGGGCAACTTTGGGGATAATGTTATCCATTCGCTAGGCTGCTCGGTCGGTAATCTTGTCCGTTCGCCAGGCCGAATGGTATTTACATGGGATAAGCTACCCAGGGGGCTCGAAAACCATTATAATTCGTCCTCAGCTATGTTATTTGCTAACAATAGAGATATATATGCATGGATATTTTGATGTTTCGCTAGGCAATCTTGGGGATAATGTTGCCCATTCGTCAGGCTGCTCGGTCGGTAATCTTGTCCGTTCGCCAGGCCAAATAGTATTTACATAGGATGAAGCCACCTAGGGGCTTGAAAACCATTGTAATTTGTCCTTAGCTATGTTATGTGTTAACAATAGCAATAAATATCACCGAGATGTTCGATGTTTGTCGGGCAATCTCGGGGATAATGTTATCCATTCGTCAGGCCGCTCGGTCGGTAATCTTGTCCGTTCGCCAGGTGAAATAGTATTTACATAGGACGAAGCCACCCAGGGCCTTCGAAACCACTATAATTCGTTTCCAGCCATCTCATGTAGTTATCTATCTAATAATACACCCTGTAAAGTTATTATTTGAAAACGGAAGTATGGGTGTATATGAAAAAATGTCAATTAAATCAAAGATGGAGAAGAAGGATGATTCGGAACGTTATTTAGAATCATTCATAATTGATATCCGTCCATAGGACCGAGTACATTCAAACAACGTAGATATTACTATAAATATAATTAAGAAATCATACATAATTCATTCGTATCCCTAAGTATATATCAGAGTTTATTGATTACTGATGAGATTACAGATGTAATCTATGACAAACTGTAAATTCGACGTGCAGGCGTAGGCGCGGGCGAAGAAATATTTTCCAAGAAATATTTTTCTCGTCATTTCCAATTAATCATACGGATTCATACAGGAAAAGTAATTGGAAATTATTCATTCAAAATTTTGTTCCACGTTTCATTAACTATTTTGATTATAATGACTGTAATAATTATACATATATTTTTAATACTATTATGATCAACATAACGGTAAATGAGATATTTGACTAATTTCAAAATTTCGAATTTGGAAATTTTGGAGATTTGGAGATTTGGAAATTTTGAAACTTGGAAAATTGGAAATATTTGACGAAATTGAAAAAATTGATACTTCAATATAGCCAGTATCACTCTCTCGCTATCGTTAGCTTGTCTCTTTCATTTGCTCCAGCATAACTGTAGATGAATAGAATTAATTTCATGTAATTTTCCAATCAAGAAAAATTTTCCCTTATACTTATAATAATGGTAATGGTAATGGTAATGGTAATGGTTATAATAATGGTAATAATTATAGTTTTGATATTTGGGAAATTCCAGTTGTCGGGGGGCTCCTTTATTCAATTGTTCAAAGACTGTCAACAGAAAAACGGAAGAGAACCAAGCCGACGTTACGTTAGGACATCGAGATGAAGTGAGGGCGTGACCAAGGAAGGGTCACAATGCAGCCACAGCCACATCATACCGGAATGCTGAGACCAGCTGTGAGCCTATCAGACCTAACCGAGAACGTGACCGCCCTAATACCAAGGAAGGGCTTGCAAGTCAACCAATCACTCGAAGACCTCGAGCATCGATTCAATAAAGAGAAAAATTGAATAAAAAGCAAAAAATGATTAATGAAGATATGTTTAATTATAAATTAGTATACTGAGAGAGCCAACTTAGGTTAGATTGATGTATCAGGGTGACATATACACAACCCATCATCACACTTACACACATACATAATTGTTACACCAACATGTAGCACAACAATTGTAGAAAAATAGGAATTTTAGACCCCACGGTCATTCTTTTAAGGATAATGAATTTCGCATATATATATCATTGATGTATCATATTGTAAGACAAACGTCCGTATCAGTAAAATCAGACAAGGACAGGACGATACTTAACAACTGGGACATACTTGATAGATAAACGGCGACCAAGAATATAATGAACGGCATTAGTAGTATAATACAGAATAAGGGATTATAGAGTAGCAACGAAATTCAACGAGCCACGGGAATTCGTTTCAAAGGGTATCGGTAGGATTTCAAGAGATTAGAATCTTGGAAATTTTTTATTTTATTTTTGATGGATGATCCGTCGGGGACGACGGGATGGCAGCCCTAACGTGTCACGTGGCTAGCCCCGCGATTATTAGAATCGCATTGCGCGGGGCCACGCCACGAATATCGGAACGTTTTGGAAGGACGATGTTGAAATCGTGACGCACGGAGCGTAACTCGAGACGGCTGGAGGCGACTGACCGCCTCCCACCGAGCGCGCCACCAAGGGGTTGCAACGGCACCCCCACGAGGGATTAAATACGACCGCCTCAAGGTGCTCGGCGGTCAGTCGGCGGTTAGTCACACGGCAGTCACACGGCAATCGGACGGTTGACCACACGGGTAACGTGGAGACGGTAGACAGTCCGACGCTCATATTGTATACTAGTATTTGGAATAATTACACGAGCTCTCTCAGTGAAGTGAATAGGGAATAAAGGTACATCTAATCCAATTCCTGAGTACTGAGTTATTGACAACCTGATTCGACACGTAACAGATCCTTTTCCGAGTAAAACGTCTACGGTCAATACCGTAGCCGAGATCTGAACCCAACTAATTAAGGACCACGCCACGTAACACTACCATTACATTTTTTTACCGAAACCCTCGTGGAAAGAAACAGCTATAAATTCATTTGGCAGAGATTTTTTCCAAATTATGCATCACATTTTGTGGATACAATAATTGTATCCAAAGATCAATAAAATATTCTTGGATTTGAGGTGCGCGATGTCCATTTTTATGTGTCAAAATGTACGATCACGGAACGCGGTAGTGTTCCATGCGTCAAGCAGAAGACACCGCGACTATATAATGTTAGAGATCGCACGCTCGATTTTTACATTGGCATTAATTTAATCAAAACAACTTTTTTAGATGCGAAACAGGATTTAATGCTCATCTACCATCCCAATTGAGCGATCGACAAAAAGAAATACTAACAAAACTCGTTCGCAATAATGAGTTTGGAGTACCGTGTCAAGCGATCTATTACTTTCCCTGAAATAGCTACCCCATAACTTTAATTCTTCAGCGGTGCAGCCGGCCTCCCGAAGTCTCTTCAGAATGGCACTCCACAACAAGTTGTCGAACGCGCCCTTGAAATCAATGAAGATACCGATGATGTGGGTGTCATTTGACTTCTCTACTGAGTCCTTCAGCCATTTTCAGGCATCGTCAGTGCACTTTCCAGGTCTAAATCCGAACTGACTATCATTCCGCGAGTTCACCATGTGAATTTCTTGAAGTCTTCTGATCATGATCTTCTCAAGAATCTTTCCCAAACCACTCAACAAGCTGATGGGTCGATAGGACCTTGGATCTGCCCTATCTTCTTTTTTCCCTTTCAGCAGTACAACAACTCTGGCATGTTTCCATCTCTAAGGAAAGTATCCTTCTACCAGGCACCCCGAGTACATACTTCTCATAGTTTCGGGGACTACACTCCCTGTCCGAAGAATCTTGCAAATTCTTATCATGGATGTTTTTCAGCAGCTCATCATTTGATATTCCATCCGGCACATCATAGACCACAAGGCGTGGGTCTAGAGATCTCAGATCATCCACCCTCAGATCCGCTTTCTGGAAACTGTTGCAGGTCTTGAGGATTCTCTTATCGGACTCTTCGGGGACTTGGATTACAACACTCGCATCACGCGTTGGTCTCATTCCCTTTATCCTGACATCCCTCAGATCCCCGCAGTCACCCGCTGCTATCCTTTGCTGGACTTCGCTACTGGTGAGGTTTTCGTTAGCGCCCCTTAAATCTACAGCCTGGCATTGGTCCGTTTCAGCCTCTCTCCCTCGTCAAGCCTATCCATCACCCTTAGGATCTTGTTGACATTCCCATCGATTTTGCTCATCTTTTCTTCCATTCTTCTTTCCAGCCTCTCGAATACTTCGACCTTACCCTTCAGATTCGCGTTCTCCACAACCAGGTCTTGCACAATACTCTCAACCTTCCCAAACTCCGTCAGAATTTTATCCGCTAACCATTTCGTAATCTTGTTGGCGTCCGCAAGTACCAAGCCTCGAACTTCTTACGTTACTCCACGTATAAGATGTAAAGCATCGGATCCAAGCTGCGCTGAAACATTGGAGGCAGCCAATGATTCTTCCATACCAACTTCCTCCATACTAACTTCCGTTTCCTGCTTGATCTGGCGCATCGGAGCTTTTACGTTCTGTCACACAATATAAAACTCTTTTTAGCTCTCCTTCATTGGAATCGTAGTTTTAGTACCACCTTCTGCACCCGGTCTGCAGGCTGCACTCTTAAGCCCACTATCCTGATCCACAGTCTCATCCTGCTCTAATTTGTTTTTCCGAGCCTTCTTCTTCCTATTCTTTACTTTTTTGAAGTTCGCAGGGTCAGGAGTGGACTCAGAGCGGCCCCACAATTCCTTCAGATTATCTCTGGGGAATCTCGAACGGCGCATCTCCATGCTCCCACTCTGAGACAACTCGTTATCAGATTCACTGTACGTTGGTGCATTTAAATTAAATTAATTTTTTTGTTTATGGCTTGACATTATCTGGTTTGTCCCTCCCCTCCTCAGGCCTCGAAATGCGACGGAGGCTTCAGAAGAAAGCAAGCATCACCCCCCGAGACCCTCACGGGGAGGATCACATAATTTGGACGAAAGAAAGAGGTCGCCGGGGCAGTGCGCCATACCTCGGAAGGCAAGTACGCCCGACGGCCACCACAGCCAGACGGGGGGTGGCGCAGTGAGGACTCCTACCCGGAGCCATTCATTTCTTCACCCTGCGCCAACGGCTTGGGATTGGGAGGGAGGGGTTTATAGAGGTCCCCGTTCTCGTGGCCAGGCAATTAAACCAAGCCCCCGGAGTTCCAACTCACAACGCTCACCGGCCACGCCTTGCCGGAGTCGCTGAAGTAAGCAGGAGCCATACGGTATTAGGAAATGAGTGCAAATGAGGAAATGAGCGCTCACTTACTCCCAGCTCAGGCACCCCGGGTACGCCAGACCCGTGGTGGTGACAAAGGCCACCACCACCCTGGGGGAAAGTAGATAGGGACAGTGGGAATCTCGTTAATCCATTCATGCGCGTCACTAATTAGATGACGAGGCAATTGGCTATTTTTTTTTTAATGGTGCCAAATGACCACGTTAGCCGGGGTCTGCTACCGGCGAGGCTAAGGAGCTGTTGTCCCGCCCAACTCAACCGACCCCCACTCGCTCTCTCCGAAACCACCGTTGGATGTCTCGGGTGGTCCCGGAAGGGCGAGCGTGTCCCGATAACGTCCCTTTCATGGTGGTCCGCTCATTGAAAATGCGGAAGCCCGCAAGCGCGCCTATGAGCACGCGGCTGGAGATGACTTTAATGTCTTTAGATCCGATTGCGTGCAGCCTGAGGAGGTCCCTGGCCGAGTCGGGACTCCACATTCCCCTCCAATTGAGCGTAATTGAAAAGAAATGTAGAGTCCGGGACCCAGTCAGTTCCAGAAGTTTAACCTTCTGATCCAGGCTGGAGTACTTTCGGATCTTATCTTTGTGGGCGGATCTCATGTCTCGCTGATCCCCAAGGACCTGAGCATTCAGGACGAGAGTAACTCCCGACTTGATAGCTACCAAGTCTGGCTTGAACGACTATCTCTGGTTCCTCGAGGACCACGAAGCCCTTCTTTGTCAAAGATCGGGAAACGTATTTGACGACCGCATCGTGGTGCTTGATGCGAGCACTGTGGGTCCGGTGACAGAACTGTAGGACATCATTGAGAGACTCAACATGCCCACAGCCTGCCCGGCAGTGCCTCTCCTTGAGACGGCCTCTGGCGACTCTCACTGCGGTGGGGAGTGCCGCTATGCGGGCTTTCACGCAGTTAATAAAGTCCGACCCGCTTAAGAAGCGAGTCGGCTCACACACCCAGCTGTCCCGCAACGTTACCAGAGCCACGTAGTGGCCGGCCGTCAAAAGAGGTGTAAAGGGCCTTTTTGCAGAGGTCCTTTAGCATCGCGCCGTTGTTAACGATGCGGCCATCAGGCCTCTTGAGTCTATTCTTGACAATGGAAATCAACCTGGCAATGAACCGCCCTGCCTCTAATCCTCCA
Source organism: Aphelinus certus (assembly GCA_020882725.1). Lineage (NCBI taxonomy): Eukaryota > Metazoa > Arthropoda > Insecta > Hymenoptera > Aphelinidae > Aphelinus > Aphelinus certus. The sequence goes on from JAJGXB010000112.1 coordinate 9,413, forward strand.
CTAATGCCAAAGGTCTCGAGCTGTCTCAATCTGCCCAGGCGGTCGAGCATCGCCTTCCACCTTATCGGCTGGATGGACAGCCCTCCGTCCTCTATAGCGGCGTAGAAGTAGGCGTTCGGACAATCACCTGGGAGGTGTAACCACTGCCGAGAATATCTCCTCACAAGAGTATCCAGCGACCGCAGGTACCCCATGGTGGTGCGGCCAAGGGCTCCTTGGTAAAGGAGTCCAGGCAGCACTATCACCCTGAGGGCCCACAGCCGCTGTTGAGGCTTGAGGGGGGCCTTAGTCAATAACTCTAGGTGGTGTTCGAGCTTCGTTTTGGCGTCGGAGAAGAGACGGCCCTGGGAATTAAAAGAAATTCCCAGGTAGGTCCACTCGTCCGCTCTGCTGACAGATGGAATAACAGCAGTTCCTATGCGGAAGCGGATCGAGGGATCTACGACCGTCTTCTTCTCCTTCGGGACGCTCCTAAGGGCCTCGGTGAGGCATTTGTTGGGGTTGGCGCGCAGGCCGCAGGAGCCCAAGAACTCGCACGCGATATTGATGAGCTCCTGCAGGCCGCGTTCGGTGCTGGCCATCAGATGAAGGTCAACGGCATAAGCCATGGCGCTAATCATCAGGCCGCACAAGTCAACCCCGATTTCGCGGGGCAGGCGCTTCAACATCTCGTCAATGACGAGGTTGAAAATGGTGGAAGATAGTGGGTCACCTTGCCTAACCCCGCAGTTAGGGAAGATTTTCCCCTAAAGCCAGTCACCGTGGCTGAGTCTCGTGAAGCATTCCGCGTACATTGTCGCAAAGTACTTCACGAAACTCTCTGGGAGGCCCTTGCTGGTCAGGACCACGGTGATGGCCTTGTGGGAGACGGAGTCGAAGGCCTTAGCCATGTCAAGCATGTCAAGGCACATCTTCTTGTGTCGAGAGTGATGATACCGCAAGATCATGTCCAGCAATGTCACACTCTCGGCACAACCATCCGCCTCCCTGAAGCCTCTTTGTCGTGGGTCGAGTGGCAAGATCTTGAGCCGCTCTGCGAGTATCTTATGAAAGCACCTCAAGATAACCGAGCTTACCGTGATCGGGCGGAAATCTCCGGGGTGGTTAGCCCCGCTCTTCTTGGCGATGAAAGTCGTGCGAGATTCGCACACGCGCTCTGGTGGTGAGCCGCACTACATAAACAAAGTAAAGACTTCCACCATGATACTCGGTGAGACCCGCTTGAGGGCTTCCACTGCCACTCCGTCCGGGCCGGGGGCAGTGCGATTCGGGGGGTACCGCCCCGAGAGGTGACATGGGAGGATGGGGTCCAACACACTCTCGTAAACGGTCTGCTACTGGAGCTGACCCAGAACCTTGGGTGAAGGTTGCCGTCCAAAAGGGCTCCATTACATCACGTGGCAACACTTCACCCTGCGCCGTATCCTCTTTGAGAATACGTTTCACGCACGTTGATTGATTCTTGCGCCACAGGTCCTGGAGCTTCTTATACTCCGCCCGCCTCCGATCGCGTCTGTTCCGGCCCTGGACGGGCTGTTGGGAGCTGTTCCGAGGCCGAGTGTTATTGGCCTTGGTAAGAACAGCTCAAGGAGGAAGAGTTCAAGTTCTTGGGAGACCTTTTCCTTTGTCCTCCAACCGGTCATGCCACAGATGGAATGTAGGCGTCGGGCGAGAAGGTCGTCGCCCGCCGGAGGAAGAAGCTCGCACAAGTGCGTCTGGAGCGCATCCGAGTGAAGGATCGAATCTCTACCAGGTTCTGCGTCCTGAAATAGGTCCTCGTCCGCGGAGCTGTCCTCCTCGTCAGAGAAAATATCGGCTTCCGAGTCGTACCCAGATGGAGTGGTACGCGAGGACTCGACACGAGCGTCGGTCTGCGGAAGGGGACCCATCTCAGGCGCGGGAGGTGGAGGGGCAGCGTCCACTGTCTTCGGTGGACCCCGCCAAATCTCATTCCTCACAGCATCAACCTGGAGATCCTCAGAGTCTCACAGTCTCCGGATGTACTCCTGGACCTGGGTCTTATAGTCCGCCCGCTTCCTTTGGCCTTTTACAGCCTCCAGAGAGTGGGTGGTGCACTTGCGTAGCTCCACATTAATGTGGAGCGCTTTTACTCAACGAAGGAGAAGCTCCGCCTCCTTGCGGGCCAAGAGGGCCCGCTCTTCTGCCGTCGAACGTTCTCGTTGGTAGACCTTACCAGCCAACTGTTGGTCTGCCAGCACGAGGTTAGCCTTCCGCCTGTGGATACCCAAACCGATTTTGGTCGGACTCTGCCACAGGACGAAAACTCGCACCGGAAGATTACGGTATTGGTAGGGCGGGATTGAGCCGGGACAAGACTAGGCTGCTGGTGTGGGTTGAGCTGCGGCTCGCCCCCATTTGTATCCGAGGCTGCTTTCCTGTCTTGACCAACACAATGTCGGTCCGAAGGGCTGGTAACCCCAGGGGCCGTAAGGTGGCCTCCCTCTCGGCCTACCCGACAGGTTGTTCGAGAAGGGGATCAAAATCCTCCTCCCGGATCTGGAAGGCAATGTCCAGGGGGGGGGGTGCGTGGGACCGAGGGCTCGCCATGCAACTATGACTCCACGAAAGTTCATGCCCCCCGATCCACAAGGGAATCGGAGTGGCATACCCTTGAAAGAGTCATACTTACTCCCGCCGTTTAACCGCGCTTGCTTGAATTTCTTCACGTTGACATTCAGAGCACTGGGCAGAAATCACATTGCGTCATCACCCGCGAGGGCCATCGCAATGCTTTGTTTTGATCAGACAGTCGGATTCCCCTAGTCCGTGCTAGTTCTGAGCTGAGCGTTGAATGGCGGTCGAAGAGAACGATCGAGACCGCGGAACCGACCCGAAAGCCTCCCAGCAAGGAAGATATGCGAAGGGCCAAGGCTCGGTATCGAGCTTGGCTCCCGAAACTCCCCCGCAAAGGAGAGAACCGAGTGTACCTCGCCCAAGCCCGGTACGTCAGCCAGACCCATTTTCCGACCAAGCCCGACACGCCCCGCTCCTAAGAGCCAATCCTTATTCCGAAGTTACGGATCCAATTTGCCGACTTCCCTTACCTACATTAGTCTATCGACTAGAGGCTCTTTCCCTTGGAGACCTGCTGCGGATATGGGTACGAACCGGCGCGACAGCTCCACGTGGCCCTCTCCTGGATTTTCAAGGTCTGAGGGGAAGATCCGGACACCGCCGCAACTGCGGTGCTCTTCGCGTTCCAAACCCTATCTCCCTGACAGAGGTTTCCATGGCCCGCTCGGCACTCTAATCCATTGAAAATTTATCTCGTCGCTTCAACGTTCAAGCATGCCAGAGATCTCACCCATTTGACTTTGAGAATAGGTTGAATTGAGGTCGCTTCGGCCCCAAGGCCTCTAATCATTCGCTTCACCAGATGAGACTCGCTCAAGCGAGTGCCAGCTATCCTGAGGGAAACTTCGGAGGGAACCAGCTACTAGATGGTTCGATTAGTCTTTCGCCCCTACACCCAGTTCCGACGATCAATTTGCACGTCAAAATCGCTATGGACCTCCATCAGGGTTTCCCCTGACTTCGTCCTGACCAGGCATAGTTCACCATCTTTCGGGTCCCAACGTGTACGCTCTAGGTGCGCCTCTGCTCGAAATGAGCACAAGACGCCCCAGTAGTGCCAGCTCGCATCGTGACGCAAACCATCCTCCCTAAGTCGACGCTAAAGTTGACCTTCACTTTCATTGCGCCTTTAGGCTTAACAAGTCCCAATGACTCGCACACATGTTAGACTCCTTGGTTCGTATTTCAAGACGGGTCCTGAAAGTACCCAAAGCAGTAGACTCGCCGACCGGTATATCCTTTCGAATGTCAGAGCCAGTCCGAGGACATTGTCGACTAACAGCCGCGCCAAGCACCCCGCAACGGCACTAGGTCCGTAAATCCGAGCGAGGCGAGCCTGCCGCCGACGAGCCAGGACGCAAATAATCCGGTCATAAACCGTTCAGTTACGATCCATACCGCCGAGCAGCCGGCCGGGCGACCGGTGGTCTGCTGCGAGCACGCGTGAACGCGACGCGACAGTCGGCCAACCGGGCCGTAGGCCGGCACCTAATGGGTCGCGACGTCCTACTAGGGAAGAAGTGCACGCCGACGTTGCCAATTATACCGCAGCGACAGCGTGAACCGGCACCGAAGCACCGGCCATCGCAAATCGCACGGGAATCGACCCCGCTGACGATGAATCTCCCCATACGATCTTTTGGGTTTCTCAGGTTTACCCCTGAACGGTTTCACGTACTCTTGAACTCTCTCTTCAAAGTTCTTTTCAACTTTCCCTCACGGTACTTGTTCGCTATCGGTCTCGTGGTCATATTTAGCCTTAGATGGAGTTTACCACTAATTTAAAGCTGCATTCTCAAGCAACCCGAGTCTAAGGAGAGATCCTCCCTCGACGCATCCCGTTCGCTACGGGCCTGGCACCCTCTACGGGTAATTGGCCCCATTCAAGATGGACTTGGACGCGGTCCGACGCCGAAGGATGATTGGATCCTCCCGAACACTACATTTCCCGGCGGCAGAACCGCGGGATTCAGTGCTGGGCTCATTCCTGTTCACTCGCCGCTACTAAGGAAATCCTTGTTAGTTTCTTTTCCTCCGCTTAATAATATGCTTAAATTTAGTGGGCAGTCTCACCTGCTCTGGGGTCGTCGCAATAATGTAATTCATTTCATACACACAAGTAGCTGAAGACGCAAAATAATTTGAATAGAATCAATGGGCATTTTTTACTCTCTCTTTCTTTTGCGAGTGTCGTTTTTATTGTGACTCGACCTTACAGGGCAGAAGTTTCGGCCGGTCCACTCGCTGAAAAGCTCAAACATTCGGCGACCAGAAGTACGCCTATTTAGCAGGCTAGAGTCTCGTTCGTTATTGGAATTAACCAGACAAATCGCTCCACCAACTAAGAAAGGCCATGCACCACCACCCACCGGATCAAGAAAGCTATCAATCTGACAATCCTTCCGGTGTCTGGGCCTGGTGAGGTTTTCCGTGTTGAATCAAATTCAGCCGCAGGCTCCACTCCTGGTGGTGCCCTTCCGTCAATTCCTTCAAGTTTCAGCTTTGCAACCATACTTCTCCCGGAACCCAAAAGCTTTGGTTTCCCGGAAGCTGCCCTCCGAGTCATCAGAGAAACTTCGGTTGATCGCTAGCTGGCATCGTTTAAGGTTAGAACTAGGGCGGTATCTGATCGCCTTCGAACCTTTAACTTCCGTTCTTGATTAATTAAAACATTCTTGGCAAATGCTCTTGCTTCTGTCCGTCTTGCGACGATCCGAAAATTTCACCTGGACCGACCCGATAGGCTAAGTCCACCGATAGGACGTCCCACAGTCATGTCAGTTAAACATCGCGAGCGATAAACCGACAGCGTGGCACACAGATTCAACTACGAGCTTTTTAACCGCAACATTTTTAATATACGCTATCCGAGTTGAAATTACCGCGGCTGCTGGCAACAGACTTGCCCTCAAATGGATCCACGTTGAAGGATTTAAAGTGTTCTCATTCCGATTCCGGGGCCTCGGATGAGTCCCGTATTTGTATTTCTCGTCACTACCTCCCCGTGCCGGGAGTGGGTAATTTGCGCGCCTGCTGCCTTTCTTGGATGTGGTAGCCGTTTCTCAGGCTCCCTCTCCGGAATCAAACCCTGATTCCCCGTTACCCGTTACAACCATGGTAGGCGCAGAACCTACCATCGACAGTTGATAAGGCAGACATTTGAAAGATGCGTCGCCGGTGCGAGAACGTGCGATCAGCACAAAGTTATTCAGGAGTTACTTAGGTAAACGGTGAACGAGCAAGCCCGCCACCGATTGGTTTTGATCTAATAAAAGCGTTCCTTCCATCTCTGGTCGAAACTCTAGTTTGCAGGTATTATCTCTAGAATTACCACAGTTATCCAAGTAAATGTGGGTAAGATCTAAAGAACCATAACTGATTTAATGAGCCATTCGCGGTTTCACCTTAATTTGGCATGCACTGAGACATGCATGGCTTAATCTTTGAGACAAGCATATGACTACTGGCAGGATCAACCAGGGAGCTTCGTCCATCAACGCGTGATACGCTCGTACGAGAGAGGTCGTGCGTTTGAAAAGCACACTTGTGACTCGCGTACGCCAGGATGTCAGATACCGTGAGCCCTTGAATGGCTACGGTGACACGCACAGTCGTTCGTTGTCATCGTGCACGCACACGGATCATCGTGTGTTGATCCGGCAGGCACATATTCTAGCGTTCAAATGGAACAAAGCTCATGCAAAAGCATGTAATAATTGGTGCACAACGCGCTCCCAGTGCCCTTATGGAACGTGAGCGACGCTGCGATTATTATCGTTCAAATTCAAACAGTTTCTCACGTGAAGAGTACCCAACGTTGATTATTGAGTCGTTACGTCGTGGTTGCAAGGAGTTACTTGCTTTTTCGTGTTTAATGCTCATATTCTCGCTCGGAATTGAGTGGGTCGATACTCGGTATTAATCGACGCCGTCTACTATGTAGAACGGACGATACGATCTTGAAACGCTTTGGGCGCCCACCATTTGTTGGCCATTCGGTCATAGACACCGACCAGCGGTAAAGTTGTGGTTAAGATTAATATCGAGTAATCTTCGCGCTAACACGCACGAGACATGCTTTTTTATGTATATACCGAAACGCTCACCGACACACCGGCGATGTATGGTCCTGTGCCTGTTGTTATGCCTATGAAAACCGAGCTGGCCGATATGAATCGGGGATCGAACGGAAGAAAATGTAATTTAAATTTTGGCCAAGATCAATCATATTATCGTATTGTCGCCGCGTATAACATTTCCTCGCTCGAGTCGGCTCGAAGAGCAAACTTGCCGCGTATAACACTTCCTCGCTCAAGTCGTCTCGAGGAGCGGATTTGCCGCGTATAATACTTCCATCCATCCATTGGATCTTCCACTGCTATGAAGATTGGCCGCGTATAACAGTTCCTCCCTCCGATCGGTACGCGGCGAAGAATCGCCGCGTATAACACTTCCATTTATCATCCGGATGTAACAATACGATCTGCCGCGTCTAACGATTCTCCGATTGGTCCGTCTCGAAGTGGGAGATTTGCCACGTATAACACTTCCTATCAAGATTCGGATTTGGCCGCGTATAACAATCCATTCGTTCTTGCCGTTAGATGCTATGGATAGCCGCCGCTTATAACACTTCCTGGGGATAATTGAGGAATACACCTCGGCGCCAAGTCCAGGCGCATTGCTTTGAACTACCGCAGGAATTTCTTCCCATGGATTGATAGTTAGGGACAGTGGGATTGTGTGTGTTTTTCCATGCGGTACCTCGGGCTGTCGCCCAGAACCTCCTTCACCTTCTAGGAGACCCATGCACCAAGGTGGCCGGCTTGGAAATACCTAGACGTTACGGGCGGGTAGACCCTCAGGTGCTTCTTTAGCCGTACCCTCATTGACACTTGTATAGGGAGTGTCAAGCCCAGCGGGGACCGCGAGGAGGCGAGGCACCTGCTTGTTCCAAGAGTCCTTACAGTCTTTATTTCTCTTCAGTCTCCCTCTCTTCTTCAGTCTTCTTAGTTTCTTCTTATTCTAGTCATCTATTTCCTCTAGTCTTCTTCTCCAGTCATTTTACTTTTTGTTGCTTTATATTTGTTTTCACGAAGTCTTCAAGCTCCATTGGCCATATAAGGCCATTTTCTGCTGCATATGCTTCCAAGTCTCTTCTCTCTTCTTGGTATTCTCCACAGTGATATAGGATATGCTCCGGATTTTCCATTTCGCCACAGGAGCAGCTGTCGTCCTGAACCAGGTTGAACTGCTTCAGTTTCGATCCAAAATCTCCGTGTTCACTAAGAAACTGTGTCCATAGTAGTCCGGGCGTATCCACTCCTTGTTCAATCTATCTTGAATTCTTGGAAAAATTCTCCTCGTCTATTCGCCTTTTGTGGAGCTTTTTCATCTATCTTCCCATTTTCTCTTCGTTAGATTCTCGAGTCTTCTTTTGATATCAGAACTTTTCATCCCAGGTCTGTATTCCACTCCATCGTACTCAAAGGCTTCTTTTTTCCCCACCTTGTACTTGTAATAACTGATAGCGCTCTTTGGCTATCAGATCGAGCGGCGCAATGCCCGCACACACCTGTAGTGCCTCCGTCGATATTGTGCTGTACGCTCGAGTCATTCTTAATAGAACATGTCTCTGGGCCTTGTTCATACGTTGAGACTGCTTGACTCCTATTTTGTCGCCCCATCCACCAACGGCATACAGCACGGTAGCTAAGAGGACACCCCTGTAGAGTGTTTTCATGCAGTCATACGCCACTCCCCAGTTAGCCTTTACGATACTTCTGAGCCTGGTGAATAGCTTCTTGCCCTTAGCTGCTGTGTCATTTAGGTGTTCCTCGATGGTGAGTTTCACTCCGAAAGTCACACCCAAGTATTTGACGTGTGACTTGTGCCTTATGCCACTCTCGTTTGGTTTGAGTCGTATAATAGGAGGCCTGAAGCCACCTTTACCGATTTTTACCAGCGATTTCGTTGCATTTCCGTGGGTCAAGACTCTCTTTTTGCTATCATTCTTCGTAATCACATTTTTGCCAGTATTTCTTGCACCATCCTTTAATAAGATCATCTCTGTTTTTTTTTGAGATCTGCAAGTTTTTGCTGTCTGCCCAGTTCACTATAATGTTTGTTAGCCGCTGCCCCTCATCTTCAATTTCAAAAATCTGCGACTCTACAGCGCCTAAGTCCCAAGTAGACTCGTCCTACTTTCCTGAGAGCATCTCTGGTGTCACCTCGGCAACCCAGTTAATTACTTCCAGTCCTCTTTTGTCCGTCCTGAACTTGAGTGCGAAATTTTCGCTAAGCTCCGTGACGACATGCGGACCTACCAGTCCGTCGTTCTGGGCGATCAGTGACTCTTTCAAGTCTGCCTCATCGAAGTCCGAGGGTACATCATAGGAGATCATCCTCGGTCTTCTCTTGCCTGCCGCTCTGATCTCGAGGTTTTCTGATTTCAATTCCTGATTATCCAGGATTTTGTTCAAGTCATCGCGTTCAGCGACTTCTATTCGGACTCCTCTCTTGGTCCTTCTCACTGACCTCACTTTGATCTTATTCTCAATAGGTTTGACCCTATCAAGAATTTGATCTTGCTGTTCTTCGGTCATGTCTTCCTTTGTTTTGTCTGTCATGGTTAACATCGCCACATACGAAGGCTTTGGCACCCTCAGACTCTTTCCCAAGACTGTGACGGCCGGGGCGCATTGGCTACACCGCCGCGCACCGCCTGGCTGAAAGTAGGTGCTACTTTCCTTTCAACAAGCTCAAGCGCTCTTTCGAGTCCTTCCACTCTGCCGTACAGATAGGCATTCTCTCTAGCCATCGCTTCCACAGTTTCAGCCAGATCCTCGTGAAGTTGCTGAACTTCGGCTAGGTCTTGTTTATTTAGCTTCATAGCGGACGAGCCGCTGAGCCACATTTTAAAAGTGGCCTTCGCTCGTCGAAACGGCTCACTGGTGCCACTGCTTCATCTTCCATTTCCTCTTCCTCCGCCACTTGTGCCTCCTCCACTTGGTCATCACTGAGTTCTGTCATACTTCTCTTACTTCTTTGGGAAGTTACGCTCTCTGCCCTCTCATTTGCAGCCTTGATTCTCTCGATCCTGGCTTGTTCAGCTTTCCTGAGTTTCCTCCTGTCCTCTCTCTCTGACTGATAGGCTCTTTGGAAACGCAACATTTGTTCTAACCTTTGTTGATTGGTCATTTTTGGTAACGATATTCCAGATGATCTTGATACCGATGACTGCTGATCTACTCTGGGTAGTTGTACCCTGAGTAGTTTTTCTCCCCCTCTACTCTCCGATTTTTGTTTATTGTCTTTCTTATCCATATGCGATGTCAGTTACGGCTGGGTATTAGTTCTGTACAGTTGAGTCGCTCCCACCTACGCTCAACGGGGCTACGGCACCAAGGCCTGCAGACCGCCCCTCGCCAAGGCAGCGGCCGGACCTAATTGCGACAGAGTTAGCGGCTCTGCCTTTCAGACCATCTGCTCAGTGTCATCACAGTACGCCATACCGCCGAATCGATCCGGGACCCAGGGGCCTCGGACGACTCTACCTTTAATTAGCCCCAAAGGTGAAAGGGAGCTCTTCGGTTCAGTGGGCCGAGCCACTTACCCAAAGGGTACGTCTCGCAAGCGAGATCTCACCCATCGGCCTGCGAGATAGTTAGGGACAGTGGGATTGTGTGTGTGTTTCCACGTGGTACCTCGGGTTGTCGCCCATAACCTCCTACACCATCTAGGAGACCCATGCACCAAGGGAGCTGGCTTGGAAAAACCCCGCCCTAGATGTTACGGGCGGGTAGACCCTGAGGTGCCTCTTTAGCCGTACCCCCATTGACACTTGTATAGGGAGTGTCAATGAGAATCCGTTGCTCAGCGGAGACCGCGTGGAGGCGAGGCACCTGCCTGTTCTAGGAGTCCTTTCAGTCTTCTATTTCTCCTCAGTCTTCTTCTCTTCTTCAGTCTTCTTCTTTTCTTCAGTCTTGATCAGTCTTCTTAGTTTCTTCTTATTCTAGTCTTCTATTTCTTCTGGTCTTCTCTTTGGTCTTCTTTACTTTTCATTGCGGTTGAATTTGAGTTAGTTGTTGCTTTCTTCTTTCCTCTTTCTTCTTCAGAACCTTTCTGCATTGAATTGTATGCATTGTAAGTATGCATTGAATTTTTCGTAGATATATTCATTTTCTACGAATTCTTTCAACTGCATGGGCCATATAAGGCCTTTTTCTGCTGCATACGCCTTCAAGTCTTTTCTCTCTTCTTCGTATTCCTCACACTCGAATAGGATATGCTCCGGATTCTCTATTTCGCCACATGGGCAGCTGTCGTCCTGAATCAGGTTGAACTGTTTCAGTTCCCATCCAAAATCTCCGTGTCCACTAAGGAACTGTGTTCCATAGTAGTCCGGGCATATCCACTCTTTGCTCAATCTCTCTTGAATGCTTGGAAAAATTCTGCGGGTCCATTCTCCTTTTGTGGAGCTTTTCCATCTATAGTCCCATATCCTCATTGTTAGCTCCTCCAGTCTTCTGTTGATGTCAGAATTTTTCATGCCAGGTCTATATTCTACAGCATCATACTCGAAAGCTTCCTTTTTCCTCACCTTGTACTTGTAATAGCGCTCTTTGGCTATCAGATCGAGCGGCACTATGCCCGCACACACCTGCAGAGCCTCCGTCGATATCGTGCTGTACGCTCGAGTCATTCTTAATAGCACATGTCTCTGGGCCTTGTTCATTCGTTGAGACTGTTTGACTCCTATTTTGTCGCCCCATCCTCCAACGGCATACAGCACGATAGCTAAAAGGACACCCCTGTAGAGTGTTTTCATGTAGTCATGCCTTATGCCACTCTCGTTTGGTTTCAGCCGAAAGGTAGGAGGCCTGAAGCCGCCTTTGCCGACTTTCACTAGCGATTTTGTTGCAGTTCCGTGGGTCAGGACTCTCTCTTTGCGATCATTTTTTGTATTAACATTTTTGCCGATATTTTTCGCACCATCCTTTAGCAAGGTCATCTCTGTTTTAGTTTTTGAGATCTACAAGTTTTCGCTCTCTGCCCATGTTCGTTAGTCGCTGCCCTTTATCTTCAATTTCCTTTCGACTTCTTCCTGAGATGAGAAGGATAAAGTCATCTGCATAGGCAACAATTTCTCCTTCTGCCTCTTCTATCAGCCTCAACAAACGGTCAAGCGGCATGTTCCAGAAATCGGGTCCAAGGATTGAACCCTGCGGACAGCCTCGACTTAATTTCCAGATGACGTAGTCGTAGAGTCCAATTATCTTCATGTGCCTGTTGTCAAGGTGGCTACGTACGAGTCTTATGATGTCTGCAGGGCACCCTTTTTCCGTCAGTTCTCGTAACACCGAGCTCCGTTTGAGGTAATCAAATGCCCCAGTGATGTCAAACATGATCGCCATGACCATCTCATCCTCAGCACCATCCACTATTCGCCTCACCTGCGCAATCGCATCCTCAGTCGAGCGCTTTGGTTTATAGCCATACTGTGCTTCTGATGCAAAGTTTGGGTCTTCAATCATTGGCTTTATGGTCTGCTTGATCAGCCTCTCGAGAACCTTGCTGAGGATAGATAAGAGGCAGATTGGTCTATATGATTTTGCCTGTCCGGGATCTTTTTCCACTCCCTTGAGAAGAACTCTTACACTTCCAGTTTTCCATGCACTGGGAAAGATTCCATGATTTCTGCATCCATTATATAGTCGTGTTAGGACCCTCAGAAAATCTGTTCTTGCTGCTGCTTTTATCATCTCCGGCTCTATCATGTCCTCCCCAGGGCATTTCCTGTTCTTCATCCTTTTTATTGCCCGCGCCACATCTCTCTCAGTCCATTCTGGGCTACAATAGCCTGAGGTCACTTCAGTATGCCTATCTGTCTCTTGACATTGTCACTTTCCAGGTCATAGTGTAACCAGATGTCGTCTCCACTGCAGAAGCTGCCGTTTCAGGAGTAACTTTGTCGTTAAAGATCTTATATATAAGACCGTATGGGTCCTTCTGCGTATCCTTTTCGACGAGGGTCCTCCAGCTTTGGTTCCGAGATTGACCTATATTCCTTGTGTATTCCCGCCGTTTCATCTTGTATGCGCGCTTTTTCAGCTTTTTCTGGGACGGATCGGTTTCTATCTGATAGCTTTTGCGCATTTGATAGGTCTCTCTCTTGGCCAAGCTCAAGATTCTCGTCCAAGATAGTGAGGGGCAGTTAGTGTAAGTTGAGACATCATTGATGTTGGTCGGCGCTCGCGGTACCTGAGCCTTCCGGCCATACCCGCGCTCAACGACCATCTGCAAGCAGCTGGTTGAAGCTGACGGAGCGAGCGAGCCCAGTAGGAATACACCTGGTTCCGCCCGGCCATCCCGCCACACTCACCCACGCCGCCATTTACAGCACCCATCCACCACCAGTGCTTAGACACCGCCAAGGTGACTGACTAGGAAAAATTACCGCTCGTTGCGGAGGGACCCCCTCAGTCGAGGACCGATCTGTTAGCCGCATTCTCCCTACCACTCCATCCCCTGGTCGGAACCCAAAGGGCAAGAGTGATGGGTCGACGTACGTTGCCCGCGGGTTGCCACTTGGAGGCCGATCGGCGAGAATACAGGTCGTGTTTTGCAACTAAGTTGCGAATCCAGCGCTCTACGGAGGATCCAGACCGTAGTCGATGGTTTGCTGGAACGCCTTGATACGCTGCTGGTACATTGGACATTTCGTGTCCGAGGCATGGTCATGCGGTCGGCCTGCCCTGCGACACATAGCGCACTTCTTTTGTGTCCCCTTGTTCCCACAGTTGCGGGTAGAATGCCCGTCTGCCGCACAGAGTCCGCAGGTTTCCACCGCAGCCCCGCATTCAGCGGCGATATGCCCCAATGACTGACATTTATAGCATCTGCTGAGTACGCAGAAATCTGCGACTCTGCAGCGCCTAAGTCCCAAGTAGACTCGTCCTACTTTTCTGAAAGCATTCCTGATCTCTGGTGTCACCTCGGCAACCCAGTTAATTACCTCCAGTCCTCTTTTGCCCGTTCTGAACTTGAGTGCGAAATTTTCGCTAAGCTCCGTGACGACCCGCGGACCTAGCAGTCCGTCGTTCTGGGCTGTCAGTGACTCTTTCAAGTCTGCCTCATCGAAGTCCGAGGGTACATCATAGAAGATGATCCTCGGTCTTCTCTTGCCTGCCGCTCTGATCTCGAGGTTTTCTGACTTCAATTCCTGATTATCCAGGATTTTGTTCAGGTCATCGCGCTCAGCGACTTCTATTCGGACTCCTCTCTTGGTCCTTCTCACTGACCTCACTTTGATCTTATTCTCAATAGGTTTGACCCTATCAAGAATTTGATCTTGCTGCTCTTTGGTCATGTCTTCCTTTGTTTTGTCTGTCATGGTTAACATCGCCACATACGAAGGCTTTGGCACCCTCAGACTCTTTCCCAAGACTGTGACGGCCGGAGGCGCATTGGTTACACCACCGCGCACCGCCTGGCTGACAGTGGGTGCTCCTTTCCTTTCAACAAGCTCAAGCGCTCTTTCGAGTCCTTCCACTCTGCCGTACAGATGGGCATTCTCTCTAGCCATCACTTCTGCAGTTTCGGCCAGATCCTCGTGAAGTTGCTGTACTTCAGCTAGATCCTGTTTGTTCAACTTCATTGCGGACGAACCGCTGAGCCACTTTTTGAAAGTGGCCTTCCACTCTGTGGTTAGCTCGACCCAGCAAGCTACAGGATCCACGTCCTCGTCACGAGTCTCTGTCCTACTCCTCTTACTCTTGCGAGATGTTACGCTCCCCGCAACTGATGGGCTGGCCACCGATTCATGCGCTATGGAGGCCTCCGCTGCAGCAGCAGCAGCAGCAGCTGCTGCTTTCTTCTGCATCTGTTGTCTAATCCAAAGCTTGTTTTCTTTTCATTTCTCTCTTGCGGACTTCTTGGAGAGTACGTATTTCAGATCTCTCTGGTCTGAAGGCGTGGACGATTCCCAGGATGAGACTGAGGATACATCCTCAATGGTCAACCTTGGTAACTCCAGTCTTACCACCTTCTCCTCCTCCTTCTTTCCTCCTTTCTTTTGTTTGTTTTTGTTTTTATCAGTATCCATTTGCGATGTCAGTTACGGCTGGGCATTCTATCCATACAGTTGAGTCGCTCCCACCTACGCTCAATGGGGCTGCGGCACCAAGGCCTACAGACCGCTCCTCGCCAAGGCAGCGGTCAGACCTGATTGCGACAGATTTAGCGGCTCTGCCTCCCAGACCATCTGCTCAGTATCATCACAGTACGCCATACCGCCGAATCATTCCAAGACCCAAGGGCCCTGGATGACTCTACCTTTAATTAGCCCCAAAGGTGAAAGGGCCGATTGAAAGATATCTATATCATCTCCCGCCGTTTACCCGCTCGGTACTTTACCCCTGCTTCGGTTCACACATGGTGACAAGTACGTTGCTGCACCAAGTCCAGGCGCATTGCTTTGCCTTACCACAGAATTTTCCCCCCATAGAATGGTAGATAGGGACAGTTTGAATTTATGCTGGAGGCTTGCAAGCAAGACCCCTTCGCGGCGTCATCTCCCGAGAACGGTTATTGCCATCCATGTTCTAGGAAAATCGGAGGAGATCCACGATTTCCTCCCATTAGCCCTTCCAGCTACTATTATATATCCGCCCCCCAGCGAAACCGCCGAAGGACCAAGCTGTAGAAAAATCCAGTTGCCGTTGACGTCTCACTTTGAACCGTTCCTCTATGCGCGTAGTATTAACTGCACAGTGGAGCGGATCGCCGAGATGTCCGACACAGTCACTTTCGTCTACAGGTATGCGCGTTCATTCCTGCAGCCCACGGGGTACCACGGGGCGGCGTGACTGCCAGGTCTCGCCCAGACCTGCATATGATGGAAGTTTTTAACGTCCTTCCTACGTATGCGTTCAAAATCAGATTTTGGGTTCCCGACTCGGAATTGAGACATGAAGAGATGCTCAGAGTACG
>JAJGXB010000113.1:0-26150 GCA_020882725.1 Aphelinus certus
TTAACATTAGCAAATTGATATTCAAGGTTATTAGTTCGAAATCCGTAACAGAGAATTCGACTTACTGAAGTATTTTACCGCAATATAATTTATTCAAGGATCAAAATGTAGCAAGATTTGATAGATTTTACTTGACATATAATTGATTGTGAGTGTAATTTGCAAAAATATTTGTTTGGTGGTAGGATAATCACACCAGTTGAATACTTGGCATCAGATTCTAGATTTCATTACTTTCTTTGGTCATAATTGACAAAATGAACTGGAATATATAACGATAGTGTATTGGTAAAAATGTCTATTGAAGTGATATTTTCAAATGATATATTCGATTCGAATCATATTATTTTCTTACATACACTTGAATAGACTAAGATCAAACAGACATTTTCATATTTCTTTTTCTATAGAAAAATTTATTCGCATAAGAATTTATTCAACAACGAACTATGTATCATTTACTTTACTCTCTATGTATGAATTGAGAAAAATTATTAATGGAATTTTACGAATCATGTTTTGACTTACTTTTATAATAAGTCTTCTTCAAAATTTTGTCAAATCTTCCAAACTCTACACAAATTTTATTACGATACGTCTTATCATTCAGCCAGTTCAATAGAAGAATATTTTCATAAGGAGGTGCACCTACTTAAAGAAATATTTTATTGTGTTCCATACTTTCAGGCTTCCAATTATTTCACTAATTCATTATCATCTGTCTCGATGAACAATATTGTGTACGCATTACCGGTGGATGTAATAACATTCTACATCAGTATAACAGACTATATTTGGATATTTTTTTATAATAGGGGTGAACCGTCATGATCGGTTGTAACTAATTATTCGATGCAGAAGCTGACCAAGTGCAAAGTGTGACATTATTTCAAGTTGGAATTTACATCAAAACTCGACCCATTTACAAAATGTGGACAGATGTCTAATCTTTGTACTACTGTAAAAGGTGTAAATGTTACTTCTAATGACGATTGTTCAAGAGAAAAATTGGACTGTTGATAAACATTAATGTTATCAAGTATCTTCCTGTACAAATTTTATTATAATTAAAATGGAACTTTGAATTCAATTCAATATAAAGTTCATTTTTTTGAAGAAATTAATGAGGATAATAAATCATATTCTGTTTCGATCCATGCATTATCAGTATTCCTTGGATCATCCACATACCCTTTATAAATTTTTAAACTTTTAATTTTCATGTATAAGAAATTAGTTATAAATAGTTATAATTACAATTTTCCTGGCGATAGCTGTTATCAAATCAAAACTACAACACTTTGTGATTCTATTGGAACTAGACGTATACAGACATCTAGAAACTAGTGTGTTTGAAGTTGTTACATTTGAAAAAAAAAAAATAGGTCTCGAGCACTTCAAGACTTCATGAACAATTGATACATGTATTTTTTGCAGTTAAATAGTATAGGGGAGTCGAAAAATATACTCATTTTTCATAAGATAAGAATTAATATGCTCTAATTCACATGCAATAAGAATGGAACCTCTCCATCGGATACAACTTCATTTGTTTTTCACTTTATATCAAATTTTCAAATTTAATGAATGAAATTAAAATCATTTTGTAATTTTAAAAAATAAATCATGCGAAGCTAATAGAATTAATAAATTGTTAATCAAACATATTCTTCATTCTAAATAAAATAGATTTGAAAAAAGTATAGAATAAAATTGTTTCTAAGTAAAATAGATTTTCAAAGGAAATAACTCAAGACACGTAATGTTTCATATGTGGTTTGCTTTTATTAATAAAAAGTTATTTCAATTTATTTTTCCACATGACATTATGGTCTTTGATTATTCATATTTTTGTTCCACTGCGTAGCCTGTCTTCTTTCTCGTTCATCTTCATTTGTGCCAGTAGTGTGGTTTCTAACAACGGATGAGAAGAACTGGGCCAGATTTTCAATATCCCTCTTATAAGGATTGATTCTTCTTCGCCTGCCAGCCCTGTTTCCTCTGGGCCTTCTTCCGTTTCTGCCAGGAGGATTGTCAATAGTATTGGCCCCATCAGTGACAGCATTGGCTGCATTATTCGCAGGAGCATTGGCAGGAGCATTGACTGCATTATTTGCAGCAGCGTTGGCAGGATCATTGGCTGCATTATTTGCAGCAGCGTTGACAGGATCATTGCATTATTCGCAGCAGTGTTGGCAGGATCATTGGCTGCATTATTCGCAGCAGCGTTGGCAGGATCATTGGCTGCATTATTCGCAGCAGCGTTGGCAGGATCATTGGCAGCATCATTGGCTGCATTATTTTTGGCTACATTATTGCAGGTAGCAGCAAGTGCTGCAGCAATGGCAGCAGCGACGGCAGTAGGATCAAGTTGATCTGCAGCTGTAAGCATCAAATGTAAAATCAAAAATGAAACCTTCGATGTTAAAAATTTGTTAATTTAAATGATTTCACAAGATAGATAGATTTGAGAGTGTCGAACTTTCCTGAAAGAAGATCTTAAGAAACACAATAGTTATGTGTAAATAATTAGATGTGCAGAAAAATAGAAAGCAAATACTGGAAAACAGAAAATATGTAAAATTAATATCAAATAAAAACCTTACCTCGCTGATTTCCTTGTGCATTCGTCATAGCTTCAAGTTATTTTGCCGTGGCCAAGACGAATGAATTATCTAGATCACGACACGAGTGGTATTGTGAACGCATGCAAATTCTGCAAGTTTGAACAAGTTCAACAAATTGTCCTACAAGTCCTGCGCAGTATATTGGCGCATTTTTTTACACTTTCAAAAACAGTGTGTTAATTATTGAAAAACTACTTGTATTTGACTGAAACTTGTTTTGAAAAAATGCGCGTATCGCAAAAGGTTTGCGTGTGTTTTTTACATAACATATGAATCAAACAGAGATCTAATAGCTCCTCATATAGAGTCAATATTCAATTTACTGAGTTTGACGTGGTGATTATATATATATATATATATATATATATATATATATATATATATATATATATATATTAATATTATTATAAACATACAATCACCACTGCGCCACCGATGACAGAAGAACTAATTAAAAACTGATCAAATCGGCCAAACGTGTATTCCACTGTTCGTGTTGTTTCATAGATTCTCTATTTACACTTTACATGTGACTCAGTCATCTACTTAATAGAATCCTGGCTAGAATTTGGCTTTCAGTTATATAAATAATAACTCAAAGCCGAGAGCACATAGGGTAAGAAAAATTCAATATAAGTATATATCCTTTACTAGTAGTATGATAGCTCTTACCTCAATCTCTTACCTTAATCTAATGTTCATGCACTAAAAGTATATGTTTGGAATTAAATTCAGTAATACTATGAGGCAATACTTATGCTTTTACTCATGAGAAGTTGAATTTACATTCATACTCTTTGCATCTTCAAAATACTCAGTGCAAGTTTATTAATCACTTTGACGTGTAGATAAAAAATGACCAAACTTTTGGATTGGGAAAAAAATATTTGTTAATTATTTACATTATAATAACAAAATTATACTTTGTACTTGCTTTTATACATTGTTGATTAGTCTATACACTCTTGACAAGTTTATTTACATTTAATTGTGGATATCCCAACAATCTTGCCCATATATGTAAAACAAAAATAATCGTAAACCTGTTGTTCGTCTTCTAGTATGAAATCGCTAATAAACATACTTTTATCCAGTCTATAAATAAGTTTCTCTGAATTTAAATTTAAAAAAATTTCTACAACTTAATTGAAAGCACACCTGTATAAGAAGATGTCAAGTTGAAAACGAATAAATGAATTTGCAACAAATGAATTTTATTTTTTTTCCATCACTTATGTTCAAGTAATGATTGTGAAATATGTGCAGAAAGGTTAATCATGAAAATTACATTGTAAAATTGAAATGAAATCATGAATTGTAATTACAATAATTATATTGATCTTAGTTATGATTGCTGCAGCAATAATTATTCTGTTCAGTCCAGGATGGGTGAATGGTTTAAATTTTACCTTTACCTAGAAACTACAACTATTAGTGATGTAAACGAAAGAGTATGGATAAGAAATAAAACAGTATAACATCGGTAACATAAAGAAATGTATTCAAGTCAAATACTATTACATAAATGTTTCAAACATTCTCTCCTGTTACGGAACATGTTCATATAAAGTTATAGGGCTCATCTGTAATTAATTTCAAAGTGAATAGATGCCTCATCACTAG
Source organism: Aphelinus certus (assembly GCA_020882725.1). NCBI lineage: Eukaryota > Metazoa > Arthropoda > Insecta > Hymenoptera > Aphelinidae > Aphelinus > Aphelinus certus. Next base: position 4,251 of record JAJGXB010000113.1, read on the forward strand.
AATCATAAATACCTATTTGATAAGTCTAATGATAAAATTATTAATTATACCAAGATCTTATGCGAATTTCATTACTAACTCTTGATAGTTGAAGTTTACGCAATAAATTCTTGCCACGTAAATTCCTTCACCTGGAAGATCGAATACTGTGACAGATTCCATTGTTCTCATGTGCTATAAAGATAGTTTTGGACTACCACCGGAAGGCTGTAAAATTCCATATTCAATCAATGATATTTATATAAGCTTGTGTTGAAAATTGATTCTTTTATAACAGAATATTATACATACTAACCAATCTTCTGTAAAATCTACAACCCCAATCCATTTGCCTTATTTTGGTCTTGCTAATCTATCATCTAGATGCGGTTGTAAAATATTAGTATTTTCTTTATTATTCAGATACCATAATCAAACTGATCCATCTTCTCCTCCAGACGCTAATTTTTTGCCTCTGAAAATTGAATTGGATATATCAGAATATTATTTAACATTCTCAGCTACTAGTATTAATCAAACGTACGACAATGCTATTCTGTGAATAAAGCTAGTATGACCATCCAAACAACCCAATATTTTTCCATTAACTAAATATATGATATGAATCTTATTGTCTCGACAACAAGCATGAATGTAATATTTTTCTTTGCAATATACCAAGCAGTTAACGTCTGGTTGCTCAAGGTTATCCCCAAAAAAAGAATGAAAGATGAGGATAACGGTCAATTTCATATTTGAAGACAAAATTACCTTTTTGAAGGAATTTAAACAGTCCAGGAGGGTTTGATTTTTGATGATTTAAATGAGGTAGCTGATTTCCAATCCCATCCTGCTATTCCTTCACAAGTACCATAATTTTGGAAAGTCTTCAAAAGTTTCAATAGCTTCTTGTAATAACTGCAGAGCAGTATCCAGTTTGGTCAAAGCCCATTCTAATTTAGCACTTTTCATCAATACTCTTGGTGTTGGAGCAGAAGCTCTACCTTTCGCAAGTGCAGGGGAGTGCAGTGCTTGGTCAGGACAGACATTTTGAATTCACTGCACTGTTGATCTTAACTCAGCGCTGTCTTGAATCCCTTCTTTGAGAAACACTTCCTTGTCCAATCTCATACAGGCTGCATGGAAATGTAAGAAGACGCTGCTATCTACTGAATTAATGTTTTTTCACAAAATGTATGAGCTTCAAATATTAGGTCCATTACTTCTAGATTTTTCATTTCCACTGCAATGTGCAGAGCTGTCAGACCTCTTGAATCCTTTGCGCTAATGTCCACTCCATGATCGAGGAGAAGTTGGACTGTATTAGAGTGCAAAATCGAAACTCCACAGCAAAATGTAATGAAGTATAACTTGTCCTAAATGGAGAGGTCAGAGCAACAACTGCACAGTTGTTGTTGTAATAGAGCATTTAACTTAACGACTGAAATGAATGCTCCTGTAAGCGGTGTCGGCCTAGTCGCATCGACCATCACCACAACTCTATATCTTCTTAAAGATATCACGTCCATCATCTCCCCTAATGTTCACCATGACAACAATAACACTCCGCTAACCTCTATACTTTTCATCACTCTATATCACAAGACGTACGGTGCAGACGAAGCTCGAGCATTGCCAACCTCTTTTTTTCTCCAATCAACCGGTTATGTTATCACTTGGATATGTACCGGATTGCCAACATCTCTGCACACGTGTACGATTGTGACGGTAACAATACGCGAAATCTCGAATTGATTATGGACAGATATTATTCATACCAATTGTACATTATAAAAAAGATATTCTGGTGGATGCATTTCAGATTTAAGATGTTTATATACAACTTGTTTTTCTATCGAGTACTTTGCTAAAGCTAGATACGTACCGCCAGCTCTGGGGGCTTCCGAATCGGACCGCCAGAAGGGCAGAAGGCTTCGCGCACAGCGTGAGCGTGTGCGATGTGCATGCGTGGTAGTCGTATAGACACAACCTGTGGACTGTGGAGGCTGGGTAGCGCCAGGCCTGCACTGAGAGACTCTTGGGGGTTACGTTACACGTACCGCCAGCTCTGGGGCCTTCGGACCGCCAGAAGGCTTCACGCACAGCGTGAGCGTGTGCGACGCGCATGCGTGGCAGTCGTATAGACATTATAGCACAGGTGCGCGCAGCGTCTATTTAGTCCTTTAAACCACTCTTCTACAATACTTTGAAGTTTCACTATTTACACTTGACCTAAAAAATCAGGTATTATATTGTGCACCCTCCATAATTCCAAATGTGTGTAAATTGTCGATCTTATGTGTTTATATACAACACATGTGAAGTAGTTTGACAATGACAGTGGAAGCGCCCGCTTCCACTGCCGAACGTAATATTATATTTTCATTCAAAACTGCCTGATGAGGCTAGTAAACCTAACTGGCGAAACGTTGCATAAAATAAATATGTGGTGGATTTTGTGAATTTTTCTTTTTCCACTTCACTCTGGATTGGCCCTCAAAGATCGACAATTTACACACATTCAAAAAATCAGGTGTAAATAATTTTTATCTTTCAAAGTGTCATTACTCTTTTTTATGTAAAAACATCTCATCTTTCGATTGATCACATCAGTTTTCCCGAAACTATTTTCTATTCTACTTAAATTGCTATTTTTCGCATCACAAATAAGTGAAGCCAATTTGGCACGATTTTTCATATTTCCTTTTTATATTTCCCTCATAGAGGCGCTTTTTAGTATTGAAACAAGATGATTGGTCCCAAACGTTAGAGTATTGGTCATTTTTCACTTCGAAAAGCCATTTTTAGAACACTTTGAAGTTGAAACCGTTGAATTAACTATTTTATTCTGCTATTGTTATTGCCGCACTGTAAGTTTCCTCCACCAAATTAGTATGTTCAATTGTTTTATTCAAATCTGGCTACTGAATTTCATGCAAAAAAAGCTCATCTTACGATTGGTAACATTAGTTTTCCTCGAATTGTTTTTTTAAAATGTCATTATGATTGGTTCTAATAAAACGCAAGCGAGCTCAAGATGCTTCCTCTGAACAGATATTCTATATTATCATTCATATTTCTTATTATAAATAAAAATTCTTCTAGTAGTAAGAACTGGCCTTTTTCTACATAGTAATTATATAATACTAGGATTACCGTCTATTTCGAGTGATAGTGCCAAATTGACTGCACGTGTAGTCCATTTGGAGACGGTTTCTTATAGGTATTGAGTCAGCCTTCAATATTCCGTGCTCAGAATTCAAAAATTCCAAGTATATCATAGTCAATTTCGCGAAAAACCCTTAGGGGGTGGCGCAGTGGCTGCAGTTACCTTCTATAATCTGACATATTTATATTAAACGTATGCAAACTATACCACCGCGAGCTTCAACGAGTTACTAATTTTTCTTCTTTTTATCTATCACTCGAAACGGCGTGCGCGCGATGCAAAGAGATTCGTTAGATTGACAATAAAATTGTTCTTGTTGTACAAACATTCGCAGGTATAGAATTTTTCAAGCTTATTCAATGAATTGGAAAGTGAAAGCTCGCGCGACAGTACATATCGTCGGAAATCTTTTGACGACAATCGTGTTCGTCTGTCCCCGGAACCGACGGCCAACATATTCAACGCAAAGCTCCGTCGGACTCAGTTAAGGGTGTTGAGGGATTGGCCTTTAGTCACTAGAGTTGCGTGTTGGAGTAGAAAAACTTACTGTCGTTCATTTTCTCTCGTTGTTTGAATCTCATTTCAAACTCTAATCAAGTTTTTTTCACATTACACAGCATTCGGTAGAAAAACAGATTAGGACTCTATTGCAGACGTTGCTTCGGCTACTTCCATAAAATTTTTATTTCCGAGGGCATCTTCGAAAAAGCATACTACTAATGCACTTAGCAGTTGATTTTTTTTATCATTGTTATAAAAGAATATATTTAAAAAGATGTTTGATACAATTTTTTTATTGATATTTTCCTGAATTACTGCCTTCAGGTTGCTCTTGCAGATCACCGCAGTCAAGAGCTAACAACTCGATTGCTTGTTTATATTAATTGATATAAAAATAGAAAATTAGATGTTTTTTTTTACTTTATCATCAAGTGGGCTCATATCGTTTATTTTTTTCTTTTAAAGTATAAGTAAAATTTTTTTTCCAGATTCACATTTTGAACAAATATATTATGGCAATTGGGTATCACGGCAAGAAGGTAAGTATACATTCCATATTATTTTTTTTAGCCTATTTGAAGTACTTTGTATTGGCAGCTTGAAGCGCCTTGTTTGGGCAGCTTGAAGCGCCTTGTGTGGGCAGCTTAAAGCGCCTTGTGTGGGCAGCTCAACGCGCCTTGTTGGCAGCTCAACGCGCCTTGTTGGCAGCTCAACGCGCCTTGTTGGCAGCTCAACGCGCCTTGTTGGCAGCTCAACGCGCCTTGTGGGCAGCTCAAAGCGCCTTGGAAGAATTTTTCGTTCATAACTCAGCATAGGCTATTATATTATTATTCATTTCACGTGATAGTATTTGGATATTTGAATCTCAATCTTAAAATAAACAAATGTTGAATTTACGTTTGTGTTGATTTTCTTCTCAATTACAGTTATTTTTTTGATAATCGTTCCAGAATGAAAAGCTTCAGAACGATTTCTAGTGATACTGTTACTATTTCCGACAGTAAAACCAGAACACTAATGGGTTTACCTAATAGTGGAGTCGATTGCTATGCTAATGCATCTGTACAGAGCTTATTCAATTCTACCTTTATTAGTCAACAACTCGTGAAAAATCCTGAGGACAATGCTCTATTCAAAGCATTTGTGAACTATAAACCAAAACTTAAAGTTGATTTGAAAGCTTTGAAAGAGTTCCCTGATAGGGAATGCGAGAAACGATTCGTCTTAGCCCAGCAACAGGATCCTGGCGAATTTATTGAACATCTTTGTGAAAAATCCAAGAATTTGAAAAGCACACTTGAATTTTCTGTTATTAATGAAACTATATGCATTTGCAAAGATGAACGTGATGAATATTGTTAAGACAGAGTGTGGTACGATTCTACGACTCATTTCACCATCTTCTGGAGGATCGTTCACTTTACAAGAATTAATAAACTTTCATATCGGAGTATGGAAACCGCATGTTCCTTGTAGACAGTGTGGTACTATGATAAAAGAAAAGTTAGGGATTAAAATCAGCAATAAAGTCCTAATTGTCCAAGTGCCAATAATTGATATAAAAGGATATGGCGTTATTGTGAAAAAGGTTAATTTTTCAATAAAAGATATCCAAGCAGATGTTGTTGTAAATCGAAAATCTTATCGTGTTAAAATTATTATATTCCACCATGGAGATGACTGGTTTCATGGTCATTACACAAATGTGATACATATTGATAGTGCTTGGGTGAAAATTGATGATTTGTCTGTTAGTCCTTATCAAAAACCGATTGATAAATATCAGGATGATACATATAATAGAATAGATCCCTATTTATTATTTCTCGAAGAAGTAGATGATAATGAAATGAAATTGGCCCCTTTGTTGAATAAAAATGACAGGTGTCCAGAATCAATTAATGTCAAACAGAATAATTTGGTAATTTCGGAAAAAAATGATGCTCCAGTTCACATTCATGAGAAAAATGTATGTAATGAGAAGACTCTAAAACGTACAATCGATAGTATATACGACAATGATATACGGAATTACCAAAGTACAAGCCTACCACTGAAACAATTAAAAATATATCATCACCTAGATAAGCCACGAGTAACAATAGAAACAAACGATGCTATTGTTCTTCCAAATTGTCAATCAATCGTCGAGTTTCAATCTAATTCTTCTAAATCTTTGACCAAAAAATATTCTCTATCATCATTTTTTGATCAGAGATATGCTCTATCATCAGATTCTAAAAATATAATTCTCAACGCTGCATCTCTAAATACTGATCACATAGATAAATTTCATCATATTTTGCGCCCTATTTATGATCCTCGTTCTACGTATTTCATTACCCGCTTGAACAATATTGAACCAGTTCCGCAAAACATGAAGTATTTACAAATATTGCATAGTTGTGACGATTTATGTAGAAAATGTATAAATGGGCATTGGGTTTGCTGTTATTATGACACAAGCACAATATTTATATACGATTCTATGAACCTGAAGTCATTACATGAATCACACAAACTTTATATGGAGTAACTATTTTATCCATATTTTGAACTACTAACTCCAATATGTTTTCCACATGTGCAATCTCAGAATAATGCACATGACTGTGGTGTTTTCGCGATTGCGTTTGCTACATCAATAGTTCATCAGAAAAATCCAGCAAAGATTATATATAATCATAGCTCACTAAGAACCCATTTGTACCGTATGTTTGAATCTAATCAACTCCTACACTTCCCCGTAATTCATGACGACAATCATGTTCGTGAAACACAAATATTCCAGAATTCTCAAATCAGAATTACTGGAAACAATGTTACTTTAATGAAAGAAAAAAATATTCTACCAGTTGACTATCAATCGAGACATAAAAGAACAAATGATAATTTATTGTACACGTCTACAAGGAAAAGTAAGGGAGATGTGAGTATAAACAGGACTGTTGATATATTCAAAGTTCCAAACAAAAATCTATGCGCTAATACAGATCAATCAAGTGTGCATCGAAACGAATTTCCAACTTTAATAGGCCTGCCTAATTGTAGTACTTCGTGCTATGCCAATTCATCTTTACAGAGCTTGTATAATTCGACTATTATTAGACAAAATATAATGGAAAATCCTGAGAAAGATGCACTGTATTTTGCATTTCATAACTATAAATTGAAGCGTGACGTTGACATAATGGCTTTAAGAAAGTTTGCTGATAGAGGAGGCACTAAACGATTCTCCAAACCACAGCAACAGGACGTTGCAAATTTCCTCGAGCACCTTTGTAAAAACTCAAAGAATTTGAGAAACTTGCTTGAATTTACGATAATTAACAAAACGAAGTGCAATTGCAAAGATGAGACGAGTGAAGAAATAAAAATTGTACAAACAGAAGATTATGATAGGATTTTACGGCTTGAATTACCATCTTCTAAAGAATCGTTGTCTTTACAATGTTTGATAAACTTTAATATTGGAGTATGGAAACCGCATATTCCTTGTGGAGATTGTCGTATTATGCGAGAACAAAATGTAGGGATTGAAATCAGCAATGAAGTTATAATAGTTCAATTACCGATCATTCGAGAAGGTTTTGGTGGAATTGTAAAGAATAATACTTTTAACATAGAAGATATCCAAAGAGAAGTTGTGATAAATCAGAAATCTTATCGCGTGAATGTATTATATTTCACCATGGAAATGACTGGAAACATGTGCATTATACCAACATAATACGTATCGGTAAAGATTGGGTGGAAATTGATGATTTGTCTATTAATCGTTGTCAACAATCAATTGATACCAAAGGTGCCTATTTATTATTTCTTGAACAAATATATAATTCTTCGATTGATTCAATATATTTTTCTCAAATTGACAACAACTGTTGAAAGTCATATTTTGATGTAAAATATAATAATAATAACAATGACGCTACTGAAATTATCTCTGATATGAAAATGAATAAACCTGAAGGGGTAACTGATTTAAAGCATGATGACTCAGTCCCCAAAATCGGTCGAGTAATAAATAAAAGTAGAAAATCGCTAAATAATGAAATGTATTATAAGAATAATAAAGACAAATTTGCAAAAATCAATAAAGCTTATTATGAAAGGCATAAAGAAGAATTGACACAAAAAAGAAGTTCCGAGGAGCATAAAACATAGAAAAGAGAATACAGTAGGAAACAATATGAAATGCATAAAATAAAGATATTACAAGACCGAAAAAATTATTATAAGAACACTAACAAAGAACAAATGAGTGAAATGAGAAGAAAATACTACGAAAGAAATTTGTCAACTAGACCTATTGAGTTAAAAATAAATAGAACGAACAAAATTAAGATGAAGTATTCTAATATTGAGTTTAAACGAAGCACTATATACGAAGCTTTTGCAAAATCTCGAAGCGTATGTGAAAAAAGTTTCTCCCAAATTAGATTCTGCTTCACCGTCAAGTAGCAGAGTAGAAGCGCAAAAAATTATTTCTGGAGCTATTTATTTCAGAGGTAATCGCATTTCAAGAGTGAAAAATGTTGTGAGAAACCTCCAAGACAATATCAGAATCTCCCTTGCTCGTTTAAATGAAGTACCTATTCGAAATAATGAAACATGCGCTTTGACGGCTTTGTGTGGTTTATCTAGGCACACTTCTTCATCAGAACTATATTTCTCAAAAGGTGTATATAAATTTGATTTTAAATCTGATCAAGAGTTTCATAAATCAATTGATTTTGCTATGAACGAAAAAGGTCAGGTCACTAATATCTTACCATTGGTCGCTGATGCGAAAAAAGCAAAAATAGAATGGAAATGTGATGATTGTTGTCTTACTGTTGATCCCGATATTTCAACAAAGATGAAAAAATTATTTGAAAATATATCAAACTTAACTTATATAGATGCTCGTGAGTATATAAAAAATATTGATGTTTGCACAGCCGAAATTCGCGATCATAACAAAAAAGGTCATCCAGAAGTATGCTATCAGCGTCCATGGTTGTGTAATTCTATGTTTTTAAAGCTACGCATTTTATCAGTACATTATCCATATTTGCGAACTTTAAATCGACTTATATATGATGCCCGAAAACTTTATGTCTCTATAGACTCTATAGATGATACTTTGAGAGACGCTGATGTGGATGAATTGAGAGAAATTGCAACTGAAGCAAGAAAGTTAGGACTGTATCATAGATCAAAACAATTAGACGAATTATGCCTTGATGAAACGGAACTGAAAAAAAAATTCCATGTAGCAATTGAAAAATATTATGAAATTAATGATGATCCACCTTCAGTTCCCTGCATTTCTTGTGAGAGACTTTTTTGCTGTAGGAAACTCAAGCTTTTCAAACCAAGCTCAGAGAACGATCTATTTGAACTATTTGGAGTTATGAATGAAAATGTTGAAAAATTGAAGAAATATATAAATTTTGAACATGACGTCGAATATAACATTTGTTCTACCTGTCATGATAAGTTGAAAAAAGGTAATTTACCATCATTTTGTGTTCTGAACAATCTCGTGGTTGAAGACGTTCCCGGAGAATTTAAATCAGATGATAAATCTTTTCTGAAGTGTATTATAGGTTAGGTCTACACCAATCAAATCACAAGTTAACTGGCTTCACTTTGACCCCTATCACTTTTCATATAAGGATAGTTGACATAGTTTCATTTCAAAATTACATTATCTTTCGTCAAGTTATTGTATGAATGAAATGAATAAAAACTTTTCTGATGAAAGGTAAACATTTCTGACGAGTAACTATAGTTAAAAAATTGTTTTTATGTCCAATTGTATTCAATAGATCAATAGAGACAACATTTGTATTTTCGTGAATAATCTTTGAGAGTATCTTTAGATTTAATAGTATAAAATTTCTCTGATAAAAGGTGTTAATTTCTTACAAGTAACGATAGGTTCTATAGATAAATATATACTTGAATTATGCATTATTACCCTATTTGTTTCCTACAATTACCGTGATAAGTTTATTTCTCCTACGATTCGTTTTGAAATTCTATATTTTCAATGTACTATAGACAATCATTATATTTTCGTGAATAGCTATCAGATTCAGTATGTTAAAACCTTTCTTAACCCTTTTCCTCCGAAATAACACAATTTTTTTCAAACTTTTGGCTTCATATCCCTTGATGAAAAAGCATGTAAAAAATTTATCTCTTGATCAAATTTTCAGTCGAATTTACGAAGCACATGAATCATCTTAGATTATCGGGGGACTCTTAAACTTGAATAATTATCAAATTCAGTATTATAAAGCCGACCGAGGCTAAACAAATAGAGAGAATATACAGAAATATGCGCCCGGAATATCATCCGTTGATGAGGCCATATATAAATACAAATCTACAAATATTCATTGATAGAGCAATAGATTTCGGTAAAGCGTTTGAAATCTCGAAAAACTACTCACCGCCGCCGGAGCAGAGTGAAAGCCTGATCCGAGACGCGGCATACAGCGAGCCGAAAATGAAAAATGATATCCCCAAAGCGAAGAAAACCGAAATCGCCGCAGTTACGCTGCCAACGGCCGATGACATTGCAAAAATGATTGCTCGGGAAATCAATAAACTAAAAGAAGAATTAATCGGTCGTAATAATTCACAAACGTCTAAACAGAGTAACCCCAATCAGAATAACCCCAAGCAAAATAACTCTACCCAAAATAGTGGAAATCCCAATAACAACAAAAATCAAAACGGAAATAATCAAAGTAACGGCAATCAAAGTCAGCCGAATCAGTCCAGAGGAAATTTCCGTGGCGGCAGAGGAGGTTACAAGGGAAACCAACCTCGGGGAGGGTTCAATACGAACCAAGGCGGCAACAATCAGCCGCTACAGCAAAATAATCGATTTGGAATAAACCAGTGCCCTCCACAAAACGGAATGTGGCAGGTGCAAAATCAACCGGTATACCCACCGTGGCATCAAAACCAGGGCGGGTATACACAGCAATACCAGCCGACACAAGGTTGGCAGAGCCAAAATCAAGGCGATTGCTGGCAAAACCAAAATTATTACTATCAACAAGGGCCCCCGAATCAGCAACAAAATTTCAATAACTACCGCGGAAATTCACGTGGCAGAGGAAATTATAATAATGCGAATAATAGGGCAAACGAGCCGAATAACCACGCGAATTCGGGACCCCAAGATTTAAGCAAACTTCCAAATGTAAATAGTACGGGAAACGGCAACAACGGAGCGTAAGAGAGACCGGTACGCCTCCGGAAAATCAGCAGGTCTCCGGAGACTTCGTAAAGCCGCAAGGAAAAAATCCGTTAAATTTAGCAGCAGCCCAAGTGATAAAAATCCCAGATGTCGAAAATCCGGTCAAATATGTCCGCTACTGGCTTCGAATTAAAATCGGAGCAAAAGAGCTGACAGCGCTCGTGGATACAGGAGCCGTTCGCTCCGTCATCGGTAAAGAATATCGGGATATCGCTCGAGATAACAGGATAAAAGTACAACCTTCACGGTATCTTCATGCCCAAATGGCCAATGGGAATTTAGAGAGCGTGGACGGTGAAATAAGCCCTGTAATTGAAATAGCCGGAATTAAAAAGCATTTCCCATTACAGGCTATCCCAAATCTCGCGATTGATTCAATACTTGGACTAGATTTTGTAAGATTTTTCAAAATGGATATTTTAGGTAGCAGCGATCGCTATACTTTTGAAGGACTCGAAAAAACATTTGCTTTTGAAATGTGGGCTATACAGCCGTCCAGCAAAAGAATAGATATTGCCAGCTGCGGATTAAAGTCGATCTCCGATGAACAAAATAGAGAAATAGAAGAGTTGTTAGACAATATAATTCCACGAGGAGAAAATATTCATGCGTCTAAACTGAAAAAAACGGACTTAATCGAATATGAAATAAAGCCGATAAATAGCGTCCGTCCAGTCAAACAAAGATTTTATCCAGTCTCAGATAAAATAGAAAATGCGATGCACGAAAATTGGCCGAGATGTATATTGTCGAAAGATCGCATAGCGCATGGAATAATCCAATCGTAATGGTTGAAAAGCCGAACGGTGATTATAGAATGTGTATAGATTTTCGAGTGGTAAATAAATTGTCACAAAAAGATGCGTATCCGACACCGTATATGGATGTAATATTAAATAAATTAAAGAAAGCTAAATATATAAGTACAATTGACTTCAAAATGGCATACCATCAAATCGGACTCGCAAAACAATCCCGGGAACTCACTGCCTTTACCATGCCAGGAAAAGGACTATGGCAATTTAAGCGCTTAGCCATGGGACTTTCAGGAGCGGGTGCGTGCTTCTAACGGTTAATTGATAAAATTGTGGGCGATCTTGAGCCGTATTGCTACGCATATTTAGACGATATCGTATTAGCGACGGAAACTTTTGAAGAGCACAAAAGGTGGCTCAAGGAAATACTCCTTAGAATACGAAAGGCCGGCTTGACGATAAATCGTGAGAAAAGTAAATTTTGCCGAAAAGAAGTCAAATACTTAGGTTTTTTAGTAAATGAAAATGGTTTAATGATAGATCCGGAAAAAACGGAAGCGATTAAAAATTACCCGCAACCTAAAACTTTGCGGCAAGTCCGCAGATTTATAGGTATGACGTCGTGGTACAGAAAATTTATAAGAGATTACGCAAAAATAGTTGAACCAATTAATAAGCTCGTCAAGAAAGATATAAAATTCCATTGGGAAAAAGAGCAAGAAAATGCGTTCATTAAATGAAAAGAAATATTAGCCGATGCGCCAATGTTACATAGGCCAATTCCAGGAGCCGAATATTTTGTGCATACGGACGCGTGTGACATGGGCCTGGGAGCTATGTTAACACAAAAAATTGACGGCATCGAAAAAGTATTAGCCTACGCGAGTAAAGCACTCAAAGACCCTGAAAAAGTCTATTCTACGACAGACAAAGAGTGCCTCGCGATAAAATGGGCAATTGAAAAATTTAGAGGTTACATTGAAGGAGAAGCATTTACAGTGATTACGGATCACAGTGCGTTAAGATGGTTATTCGATAAGAAAAATCCGGTCGGGAGAGTTGGCCGCTGGGCTCAAGATTTGATGAGCTACGACTTCAAAGTCGTACACAGGAGCGGAAAAACCAACGTCGTCCCCGACGCCTTATCACGCATGTTCGAGACCGAAGATACACTGAAAATTGCATCAATCAAATTAGCAGAAGAAACTAAAGATAAATGGTACAGAAAGAAAATTTTTCAAATAAAAAGTCACCCATGTAGATATAGAGATTGGAAAATAGTCGATAATAAAATTTACAAGTATAGACCAAACGCGGAATTGAATAATATAACAGCCGACGATGAGGCTTGGAAATTAGTCATTCCACATGAAAAGCGCGAATTAATCCTAGCCGAAAATCACGACGATCCATCGGCAGGACACCAAGGAATAGAAAAAACATTCCAAAGAATTGCCCAATCATACTATTGGCCAAAAATGCGAGGCGACGTAGAATCATACGTAGCCGGATGTTACACATGCCAAAAATGTAAAGTTGAGCAAAAAGGGCAAGTAGGCTTGATGGGCACACGTGAAATAACGCGCCCATGGCAAGCCATTGCAATAGATTTAATGGGAGAATTCCCAAGAAGCAAAAATGGCTTTAAATATTTAATAGTATTCGAAGATGTATTTACTAGATTTATAATATGCGTCCCAATACGTAATAAAACAGGAGAAGCGGTGGTAAATGCACTAGAAAAAACAATCTGTGCAAATTACGGTACTCCGGAGAGAGTAATTTCTGATAACGGTCGTGAATTTATTAATAAAGATTTCAGAGAATTCATCGAAACTGCCGGAATAAATCACGAACGGACACCCGCATACCACCCGCAAAGTAATCCTGTAGAAAGAGTAAACAGAGTTTTAAAAACAATGATAGCTTCATACATTGAAAATAATCATAAAGATTGGGATAAATATATACACAATTTTCAATTCGCGCATAATACAAGCGTACATAAAACAACGGGAAAATCACCCGCGTTTTTAGTTTTTAATCGTGAACTGAAACCGCCGAAATTCTGGCGCCGATTAGCCGAATTTTCCAAAGAAATAAACCCGCAAAACGAAATGAAGGGAGAAAATTCGGAGGCAGAAAGAGAAATAATTGAACAAAATGATCTCAGTACAAATTCACAGCCATCGGCGGAACGGCTTGAAAAATGGACAGAAAAACTGACCGCAGCCGAGCAGATTCACGAGAATGTATGTAATAATATAGCGAATGAAAAGGCAAAACAAGCCAAATATTATAACCGCGGTAAGCGAAAAATAGTTTATAAAATAGGTGATAAGGTATGGAAAATAAATACGGTACTCTCGTCCGCGGCAAATGATTATTCGGCTAAGCTAGGCGGCGTCTATGATAGGCCGTACGTTATTGCAGGAAAACCGAGTAAAAATATATACACTCTGCGCGACGGCGACAAGGTGCTGGAAAGCACATTCCATGCGAAAGATCTCAAACCATTCAAAGAGAGCACATGGGACGAGCAGAAAGCAGCGCGCACACAAGTGCAAAGCGAGCCCCAGCGCGCGCAGCCAGGCCAAGCCGCAGCCGTCGGATCCGAGAAAGCATCAGCTGAGAGGGGCGAGCCGCGCGACACCGAGCCGCAGCAAGCTAGAGGTCAGCCGCCCGACAAGCCGCCCCCCCGCAAACGCGGAAGGCCAAGAAATATAGGCGCGCAGGTACACGCACCGACTCAAGTGGACGAGCCGGCAACGCAGCCGCCGCCGCCGCAGCCACCGAATACCCACGGCGAGCCGCCGCAGCCAATGCAACTACGCAGCCGGCCGCCGAAAACGTATCGGCAGGCGAGCGCGCAGCAGCCCGCTAGTATATAGGCAACCATAGCCGAGAACACAACGCGCGCACACGAGAGTGACAGTGCAGGTGACATTCAGTGCGGCGATCGACCAACGAACTCGCAATGGCAGACCACGACAATGAGAAAATCTTCGAGGAGCTTGCCAGGAAAAGGCGAGAGGCGCGCCTGGCGGAAGAAAATAGGAAAAAGGAGGAAGCGCGTAAGTGGCGCGACGCACAGCCAGCGTAATACAGCCGAGCGCCGCAGCCACAGCCGATCAGCTGTACGAACGACCACCCCCCACGGACCCACACGCCGAGCCGGCGTATATAGTGGAAGAGCCGGAGGAAAATTGGGACGAGTGCGATGCGCCGCCGATCGTGGTAAGCGATTACAGCCCCAGGCCATATGTCACAGAGACACCGAGAATGCGCCGGGAACGAGCCAAACAGGCCAGCAACGAGGAAATGAATGAGTACTTCAGGCAGCGTGAAGAAAGAAAGAAACAATGGAAACAAGGGTTGAAGGAGAAATGGAGAAGAGACGAAGAAGAAGCACATGAAGTATATATGAAGCAGAGAAGAAATAATTAGAGACAATACGGTAGTGATAGTGAAATATAAGTGCAGTGTGGTATGGATGGATGCAGAGAGTATTGGTATGCATTGAGTGGGTTATGAGCCGAACGGCTATAAAACTTGGTTGCACAGGATGAGGTATGAGCCGAACGGCTAAAAATGGATTGCAATAAAATAAGTAGAAAAAATTTAGTTATAGTTTAAAATAAAAATAGAAATTGAATTTATACTGAGTTATTATGCTAAGACATTGAATGTAGTGTGAGAGAAACGAAACGAATCTATAGTTTTTCAAAGAATAGTTTTAAGTTAAGTTATTAGGTTACAAAATTGAAAATGAATTTAGTTTTAAGAAAGTAAAATGTTACGTTGCAAAAAGAAAGAATTATTACGTTATAAGTATTAAAGTAACAGAGCCGAAAGGCAAATAATTTTTTTGACATGAAAAGCGATTTTTTTTTTAGTTCAATATGTAAAGCGTATATAATAAGTCGCATAGATATAAGGTCCCAATGAGAGAGAAGAGGGTACATAAAAGTATGCTAAAAACTAAATTCAATAAAAGGCATATTAGCCAAATATAATGGTAAAAGTGAGTCATTTTTTTTTGTCTCACTCCATGCAAAATAAATACATATAAATAACATTTCACTCGACTATATTTGGTCTTGATTAAGATTTTTTTTTATTTATACAAGTAGCACATGGCCAGGAGAGTTACGCCGTGTGTGCGGGTTTTCACCCCGGTTCAAACGCTAGCCGGGGGGGGCCTGTGATGAGGCAAAAGGCCCATCACACTGATATGAGCAAGGTTGATCACGGGTAAGCGAAGCGTCGGGAGCCGCACGCACACACGTCTCGGATATATAGACATATAGTAGAGACGGGCATAGGCCGACCGCGCGGACACGGCAGAGTTTACGCCGAGGTAAACAAGGCGGGACGCGCGCGGCGCCGAATAGAGAATGAGAGAGAAAGAGCGCGCGTATACAGCCGATACGCACAGCGCTAGAGAAACAGAGAGAGCGCGCGTATACAGCCGATACGCACAGCACTCGAGAAGCAGAGAGGGAGAGCGCGTATACAGCCGATACGCGCAGCACGAGAGAGAGAGAGAGAGTGCACCATAGGCGCGCAGCACAGGAGGGAGAGAGATAGCTGCACGCAGCTAGCAGCGGCCCGGCTAATTGCCGAGAGGCGAAAGGCCACTCACTCTCTCTGAATGATTTCGGATTAAATTCCTTCCAGGTGCAGGCGGCACACCTCTGGAACTCCCTTCGCTCCTCTGATAGAAACCTGCCGTCCTTATTAAGTTTTAAATGTTCTATAAGAAACTATTTTTTAGAATTAGAACTGAACGAATGTCTTTGACACATTTTATAAAGATTGACGCTACGACTAAATAGCTCAAATCTCATGACTAGCTGTATAAATTTATACCTCTACTGACGCATTATCTGTGATAATTAGATTAAGAAGTCTGACAAGGATGATATGTGATATATATTTTAACTAAATGACTGATATTTTAAAAAAGATGACTGACACTATGTAACTACCATTTTTGTATATTTTATACAATAAAACATATCTATCTATCTATCTATCTATCTATCTCTCGCGACAACTACGAAACGGAACGGACGCGACTCGCGGGCCACGTGCGCCGAGGTCACGCGAGCCGGAAATCGACATGCGATCCCCGCACCCGGGATCGCCGCGGCAGTGACGGTGCCAGGGAGAGAGCGGTGACACCGTCCAGGGCCGACCAGCCGCCCCGCCGTCGACACCAAGGGGAAGCCCGCCGCCCGCACGAGAGGAGAGCGCCGACGAACAGCGACGGCGAGGAGTCGACGAGCGCCCGGTCGAGGGGCCGCGCACCCAGTATGAGTGAGTACGGCAGATCCTCTCCGCGGCCACAGAGACTCTCTTCTCTCTCTCTCGCACGCGTGCGATAACGTGTTCCCCTCGCGTGCGCGACGGCCCGTAACAGCCGCAAGGATGAGATCGTTCGATGTATGGCGCGAACGTATGTAAAGTTATGTTTCTCGCGAACGCGCGGCTTGGCTCCCGACACTCTCGGCTACTTGTGCAGCCGGAGTGTATTTAGATATAACGTAGCGCAGCCGCAACGGCTATTGAAATACAGGCGTGTGACGCAAGCAAATTAATAAAATTATATTAGTTAAAATTACTCTGAGTCGAATAGTTTTGAATCGACCTCCCCTCCCCTCTTGCCCCCGCGCACACCCCGTTCCACAGGTTGCAGCGGACAGCGGAGCGGAGCCAGGAGAAATTCGCCCCGCCCCTGAATTGCCTACACCGTCTCGAGGTAGGCTCATCATCGGACCCCCCATCTCCGCGGGTCGCCCGCCAACAGGCGGAGACAGCGCGCATAAGCAAATTGGATACGCGCAAGCTGCAGCAGCCGGAGACACGAGACACCCCTCCGAGGAGCCCCTGACAGGGAACCTCCTCGCAGCGAGTACCCAACCTCGCAATATCATGATCGTGTGTTGGTAAAGATATCTATTGAAGTGATACATCTGTATTTTCAAAAATATATTAGATTTGAATCATATTATTATTCTACATGCATTTGGATGGACTGAGATTAAACAGTCATTTCCAAAGTTCTATTTACGTTACAAAATTTAGTCGCGTAAGAATTTATTCAACAACGAACTATGGGATACGGAACACAAAAAATAGCATATTAGTTTGGAATCCGTAACAGAGAAACATCCAACATAGCATGCAACATTGCGTTGAAATATTTCACTGAAATATTTCAGTGCAAGATTTCAGCAAGATTGCTGCAATATTTCAATGCAGCTTTCGGAAGCGGATTTGGTATCTTTCAATGAAATATTTCAAAAATATTGCAGCAACATTTCATGAAAGATTCAACGAAATATTTCACAATATTACAATAAAATATTGCAGTGCAAGATTACTGCAAGATTTCTGAAATATTTTCCTGACATATTCCATGCAACATTGCTGCAAGATTCCTGCAAGATTTGACTGCAAGATTGAGGACAGTCAAAAGCTGCATTGAAATATTGCAGAAATATTGCATTGCAAGATTTCATGCAATATTGCTGCAAGATTTTTGCAAGATTCTGCTGCAAGCTCATGTAAAGTCAAAGGCTACATTGGGATATTGCAGAAATATTGCATTGCAAGATTTCATGCAATATAACTGCAAGATTTCTGCAAGATTCAACTGAAAGACCCTGAGAAGTCAACGACTGCAGTAAAATATTGCAGATATATTGCATTGTAAGATTTCATGCAATATTGCTGCAAGATTTTTGCAAGATTCTGCTGCAAAATTGAGGACAGTCGGAAGCTGTATTGAAATATTGCAGAAATATTGCATTGAAACATTTCATGCAATATTGCTGCAAGATTTCTGCAAGATTCTGCTGCTAGATTGAGGACAGTCAACAGCTGCATTAAAATATTGCAGAAATATTGCATTGTAACATTTCATTCAATATTGCTGCAAGCTTTCTCCAAGATTGGACTGCAAGAAAACGAAGCGATATGGCAATGACGAGGTCCGGTGGCGGGGGACAAGTGCGACGCCTATTGGCTCTGCCGCGCCGATGCCCGCCGAGCGGTTTGGTGATTGTGCCGCGCGTTCACAGCATAACGAGCACGAGTGGAACACAATATTTTTGTTGAAATTATGATTAGGTGGGTGGGTGAGGGTTATAAAATGAGCACTTAGTACTCATTTTCAATAGTTCCGGCACCGCACTACACAGCCGATAAATAAGTAAATTCCCCCCAGGACTCACAACTTAAATATAACATCTGGAATTTATATTGTAAGAGTGCGCGGTAGTCCCGGGACAAAGCTTTTGCTTCGCGACCCAAGGATCGGTGGTTCGCGCCCGATCCCCCGACTTAATTTTTTTTTTATTTAGTTGAATCGGATATAATCATCCAATTTTTTGGGGAGTATAAACTCAACGGACCAAAATGAAAAACTTTTATATTTGAAAATAATTTTCGAAATTTATTTAAGTTTACTTGACCGCAGGGCACATGGGGTAATTCACTCTGCAGGTAGAAATTGATATGATTTTAAATGAATATATTTTCAAGGCATAAGTAACTTGCCAAATCACTTTTTTTTTGTTTATTAGATTGATTCTATCCAAAAGTTTTATAAATTTGACATGTATATATATATATATTCTTATTGAATTTACAGATTAAGTGAATTCAACATGTCTGCCATAAAACATCTAGAGAAAATGAATACAATGAACAAGAAAAGATCAATTCACCTCACATAACTATCTATCCAACTTAAAATTCTATTAAAAGTATATATTTTTATGATGAATAATCTTAATTCATGTGTAAAATCATTGAATTCTTCTGCAATCAGAATGATATAACAATCATAAATAACATCATTCATCAGTGATGGATTCCATTCTCCCTTATGAAAATATTCATGTAATTGCATCTATCAGCAATTAAGGAGATTTTATTTGCCAATTTATTATGTTAATCAATTCAAGCATAAAAAAATGTATTATATAGAAGTTTATTGTTCTTACACGTGTATCATACATATTAACGTAGATGTTTTATTCAAATTGTATTGAATTAATAAATTGTATTAACGTGATTTGGCAAGTTACTTATGCCTTGAAAATTTATTTATTGAAATCATATCAATTTCTACCTGTAGGATGAATTATCGCATGAGGTCAAAACGTTCAATAAATTTCGGAAATTATTTTCAAATATAAAAATTTTTCATTTTGGTCCGTTGAGTTTATACTTCCCAAAAAATTGGATGATTCTATCAGATTCAACTAAATAAAAAAAAAAATAAAGTCGGGGGATCGGGCGCGAACCACCGATCCTTGGGTCGCGAAGCAAAAGCTTTGTCCCGGGACCACCGCGCACTCTTACAATATGAATTTCAGATGTTATATTTAAGTTGTGAGTCCTGAGGGGAATTTACTTATTTATCGGCTGTGTAGTGCGGTGCCGGAACTATTGAAAATGAGTACTGGGTGCTCATTCGACAACCCCCACCCACCCACCTAATAATAATTTCAACAAAAATATTGTGTTCGACTCGTGCTCGTTGTGTTGTGAACGCGCGGCATAATCGCCAATCCGTTCGTCGGGCGCGGCGCGGCCGCCGCGGCAAAGCCAATAGGTGTCGCACTCGTCATCGCCATATCACTTCGTTGCTGCAAGATCCTGAGAAGTCGAAAGCTGCATTGAAATATTGCAGAAATATTGCATTGAAGCATTTCATGCAATATTGCTGCAAGATTTCTGCAAGATTCTTCTGCAAGCTCATGTAAAGTTGAAGGCTACATTGAAATATTGCACAAATATTTCGATGGAAGATTTCATGCAATATTGCTGCAAGATTTCTGAAAGATTCTGGTCGCTTACATCGAATTTAATGTGGGAAAATGTATACGAATTCTCACTATGAGATCAGGCGCGAACCCGTAATTCTTTGGACGCGGCGCAAAATTCTTGCCGCCAGACCAGCACACACTTTTATAATACATAATTCCGTCAATGCTGTATTCAAATTCTGATCTTCCGAAAGGAACTATAATATTGCACCAACCTTGCAGAAATATTGATTAAGAGATTTAAAGGGTTTCAAAAAATCGGCTCTCAAATATTGCAGCAATCTTGCAGCAATCTTTCCATGCAATATTTCAAAATTGTATTTCTAGAATCTTGCAGAAGTATTGCATTGCTTCTTGCACTACCGATAGGTGGCGACTCGCTTCTCGCAAGTAAAACTGTATGCCTCTGTCTATATACCAGCATCCACAATGATGGGTACCAAACTCGATCCCAACTCTTATTTCTGAGTCAAACTGGAAAAACTATTTTTGTGGGAGTCTCTACCGCATTCTCAAACTAGAAAGTCATTGAAGAGTTCCCGATAATCTAAAATTATTCACAGGTTTGTCAGCACTGGAATATTGTAGCAATCTTGCAGCAATCTTTCAATGCAATATGCTCAATCATGTGAGTAAAATCTTGCAGAAATATTGCAGTGCAAGATTTCTGCAATATTTCAAATTTTCCTAGTCAATACTGCAATATCTAGTATCAATCTCTAAATGCAATATTGCAAACAGATATTGCTGAAATGTTGCTTGAAAGATTCGGAGGCTGTCGATGAATCGGCAGTGAAATATTGCAGTGATCTTTCAATGTTATGATCATTATAATATTGTTAAAATCTTGCAGAAATATTGCATGAAAGATTCAACGAATGTCGATGAATCGGCAATGAAATATTGCAACAATCTTGCAGCAATCTTTCAATGCAATATTTCAGATTTATATTGCTGGAATATTACAGAAATATTGCATGAAAGATTTCAAGGGTCTCATCGAATCGGCCGAGAAATATTGCAGCAATCTTGCAGCAATCTTTCAATGCAATATTCGAAAGTTATATTTCGGTAATCTTGCAGAAATATTGTATGAAAGATTTCAAGGGTGTCCACGAATCTGCAGTGAAATATTGCAACAATCTTGCAGTAATCTTTCAATGCAATATTCATAATCATATTGTTGAAATCTTGCAGAAATATTTCATTGCTTTCTCGCAAGCCGGACATATCAATATTGCAGAAATATTGCAGTGCAAGATTGCTGCAATATTTCAAATCTTTCTTGCCAATATTGCAGCAATATTGCAGCAATATTGCATGCTGTGTGGGATGAATCGAAGAAAAAGAGTCATATTATCACTTTCTCACGTACATTTGATAGATTTT
>JAJGXB010000114.1:12460-26143 GCA_020882725.1 Aphelinus certus
TATACACGTATAGGGACGATCAGATTGGCATTAAAAAAAACTGAAGATCATGTTTCCATTGATATTTATTCAAAACTTTTGACATTCAACTCAAAAATATATATGTAAATCATCGTAGTTTGTCTATGAGAAGTTTATTTTTTTTTATTAAGTATTCAACCGATTTACTCAGAGTTTCGATTCGTAATCAAATGAAACAGCACATTATCTTCACTTATTTTTAATGCGAAAAAGAGCCTGTTGAGTAGGATAGAAAATAGTTTTCGGAAAACTGATTTGATCGATCGGAAGATGATATGTTTTGACATAAAAAAGAGTATGAAATACTTTCAGATTCGAGAACTTCCTACATTTAAACGGGAACACCGAGAAATGTATTTTTAGTCTGTGATAAATCCGAGCGCCGCGACAATTCGCGCGTGCTCGAAAGATTCATTTTTTATTACGATTTATGCCAATAACCTTTGATTGGCTGGTCCGATTCGGTTCGACCGAAGCTCATTCGCTTCTGTTAAATCACGGGTAGAGGACAAGGTGCGAAATATTGTAAGATCGCAATCGATCGAACTGCGACACCCGAAAAACGAGGGTTATCGCATGGTAATTCCGTCGATTGTCCTCATTTTTTTACAATATTTCATAGGATCTTTGGAGAAGTTGCGCGAAAGAATGGAATTGATTATGAAATACTTCCAGATTTGATGAAGGCCTACACTTAATCGGGAGAACCGGGAATTGTACATTTAATCCGTGATGAACCCGAGCGCCGTGAAAATTCGCGCGCGCTCGAAAGATTCATTTTTTATTACGATTTATGCCAATAACTTTTGATTGGCTGGTCCAATTCGGTTCCACCAAAGCTCATTCGCTTCTGTTAAATCACAAGTAGAGGACAGAGAGCGAAATAATGTAAGATCGCAATAGATCGAACTGCGACACCCGAAAAACGAGGGTTATTGCATGGTAATTCCGTCGATTGTCCTCATTTTTTTACTATATTTCGTAGACCTTGAGAATAAATGCGCGAAAGAAATTGAATCAAGAAGGAAATACTTTCAGCTTAGAGAATTGCCTGCACTCAATTGGGAGAACCGGGAATTGTACATTTGATCCGTGATGAACCCGAGCGCCGTGAAAATTCGCGCGCACTCGAAAGATTCATTTTTTATTACGATTTATGCCAATAACTTTTGATTGGCTGGTCCGATTCGGTTCCACCGACGCTCATTTGCTTCTGTTAAATCACAGGTAGAGGACAAGATGCGAAATATTGTAAGATCGCAATGGATCGAACTGCGACACCCGAAAAACGAGGGTTATCGCATGGTAATTCCGTCGATTGTCCTCATTTTTTTACAATATTTGAATAAAACTTACTCATTAATGATCTGGTTGAGGATTTCTTTGTTGTTCTGAAGCACTCCATATGTCGCTTTGACTGCGGCTTTTGCTTTAATCAGACACATTTTCTTCGGAAAATTGCGTTCTTGATTACAAGTATGCACTGAGCATGTTTCGATGATGGTGCCGTCTTTCTTATTCAGCTTGGCTCTTGCCTTGCAAATTTTGTGCATATTGCACGTGTAATAGCTGCGGAAAATATAATGATCGATTCATAGAATAAACTATTGTACAATTCCAATACAATAAATAGTAAATATATACGACAATTAATGCGCAAAATATAATGTTCATGGAGTTATTATACTTACATTACATTATCTCTTTCAAGAGATTTACTGTAATCAAAATTTCTGATACGGAGTTTCCCGTTGTTGAACACAATCTCGTTCGAATCATTCTTGTTAAGGTCCGACCTTTGGGAAGGGACTAATATATAAATATATATATGTTCGGGTGGGAAACTGCCGGGTACTGCTATCCTGAAATTCGTATGTATGTCCGCGTGGGACGGGACTTACTATAAGGCACGCTCGTGGAGCGTGGGTGCGCGCGGTTGTGCGGTCCTGGCAGCGTGCGACGCCAAGCGAGGCGCGTGGACCGTTGGTGTGCGCGTGCTCAAGCTGTAGCGCGTCGGAGAGAGATAGCAAGCGCCGCGGTATCGCGAGGCGCTCCGTCGATGGCGGGAGGGGAGGGGCGGCCGCTGCGTCTACACGGCTTGCTCCCCAAATCGTTGGTGTCCGGTTACGGCCCACCAGTTATTCCTCGGCTGCAGGCGCGACTCCTTTGGCTCCGCAGTTCCTTCAGGGCGGCCACGCCTTGCGTGGTCGTTCGGATAGTGGGAGGTGCGGGTGAATAAGTTACACACACTTCCTTCACTTTTAATTTCCAGCTTCGAATTTATTCACAGCTTCACTAACTGATACACTGCTAGACTATAATTCGCGTCACGCCCGACAATTCCGCGGTGGTTACTTGTACGTTGAGGACGTGCGCTGTAAACGTGTGTCGCAATCGGTGGCGGGTGGAATTCTGCCGCGGCTAGCCACAGCTCGCTCTCTTATCCTCTCCGTGACGTCACACTGATAGGGTCGCGGAACGCTCCTCGAAGGTGCCGCGACACTATCCGAGTGGCCGAACAGCTCCTTATATGGTCATGGCTTCGGATGAGGCGCGGAGTAACACCGTGGCGTCAGGGACTACATTTCTCAATTATACTGCGCAATAAAATCCTCGCGCATATATAGATATATTAGGTGTAACTTGGTGTTACATGATTGACTTATTTCTAACAATAATTGACAAATATGCATATTTGTACGCGTGCCTGCGAGACTTACTCGATAAAGGATAATTCTACTTTATTATTACGTTGTTTCCATTACTTAGGAATGTACACGTCACCAATTATAATGATCTCGAGTCATGAGCTCTCGATCGATGGCGTATGCTGCCTGATTGTAGGGCAGGTTTCATTGGTAATACGCTACGTGTAATATGGATGAATTGATTGTTTCTAAATTCTATATATTAAAAGAAAATCGAAATGGAAAGAAATAAGCCATGTGAACATGATGCATTGGTCATGGTTATACGTTAAGTTCGGAATTATGTTCAGATTGGAATTTGAAAATGCTTCACTCGCATATGTTTACATTGACTTGAAAGATTTGATAAAGACTTGTGCAAAATGTTTGTGCAGCTACCTATGCCAGTGGCTAATTTATTGTAATGTTTCTTATCAGCTAGGCTAGCCTGCTCAGCGTAAAAAAAGAAAGAACTATAACAAAACATGAATTGAAACTTATTATATAATAAGCCACGCCCTGGCCATTCGTCACTCTCGAGATGCACGACGGGGGGTAATGCAATCATCGCCTGCAGATGATAACGCAGCGCGTCTTGATTACCGCGTGCCGTGTCTCTCTCACTCGTATTCTCATTCATACAATTATCGTCGCTACACTGGCGAACAGCTGAGCTGCTCGCGTCGTCGTAGGACTCGTGTGGGGCGGAGGGCATGACGTAGATCTTCATTGTGGTCAAGGGGAAGGGGAGGAAATTGATAAAAGAAAATCAAAATCTTGAGCGGGGTGAGGCTGGGCCATAACACCCCCATCCCCAAGTCAGGCCAAGGACTACTGGACCGAGGACTGTCTTGAAAGCTGTTGTTGCAGTCGTTCTGCGGCGCCCGTCGGTTATGTACGGTATGTGGTTACGCGTCGCAGTGGTATTGGCTCGTTTGCTATTTCTACGTCTTCTTCCTGTCGTTGCTCTTTTTTCCTTCCTTCCGGTTTGGTTGTGGTCAATAAGTGGGTAAGTGAGCCCAATATTGCTCCAAGCATGTGGATAGTAAACCCGTAATCTTTGTAAATAGCGATGCCTCGTATGATTGAATCAACTATCAATTTTAATAGTTGGAAAATCATTAAAACTCCAATGGTTCCAGCACAAACAATCCTAAATTTCTGGAAGTCTGTCCAGGCTTTGTTCATGAAGTTACCGACAAAGCCTTCCAAGCGGGCCTCGTCCATTAGCTCTCCATATTCCACACTGGTACCTTCGTGTGCGCGCGGCGCGATCTTCCGTGCTAACTCGTTAGCAATTGACTCACGCTGGATATGGAATACCAGTCGATGTCGAGCCTCTTCCAAATCCCTTTAAGAGTAGATGCCGCTTTCCATGAATGTCTCAAGGTCAACGTATCTCCAGGTTGGCTTTGTTCCGGGTTCGAGTGGCTGTGGTTTGTTGAAGGCAGCGGCGACCGATGAGTAGGTGTGCCACACTCCATTCAACAAGAACATAGTGGGCAAAAGACGATTGCAGTCCTTTATGGTGCCCATGTGTACGAAAATCCGCGTCTTTGGCCTCAAAAACCCCTGCATTCCTCCACAGGTGACTGGGAGTTCGTCGTAACACAAGTCGGTTTTCCTTACTCGACAGTTAACTTGGCCACATTTCACGATGTGGGCTACTTCTCCGGCTGTATATGCCATATGTCCGGGCTCTCGCATCACTGCGTCAGCAAAGATATCTGGACGTTCGTATACTTGAACGAGAGAGTCCTGCAGTACTCGTCGCTCAAGCTGGCATCGTAGTGTTAGGATGTCCTTGTACATTTCTCCAAACTGATTGCCTACGTGTCTGGCTAGATAAGTCAACTTTGAACTGAAATAGACGTCCTGTAACACGTCCTCTGGTTTCAAATCATGATTCTTGGCAAAGCTTGCGGAACCGAGGCCCTCGAAAATAACTAGTTTCGGGTGCTCGGTCAGCAAGATCTTGTATCCACAGATCTGATTCTGTCCTGTCTTCTCCAATCCAAATTGAACATGGGTGGAGGAGTTACCGAAGTAGACGGTTTTGTTTTCTGGTGTGCCATCCGTAACTTTAACTGCCTTTCCCTCGTATAATATGGTAAATTCTTCAAATTTACATTGCGAAGTGGTCGTGGCTGACCAGAAAAATTGGGTTCTCTCTCCGTCAAGGCATCTCTGATTCTTGTAGACGCACTTGAGACCATCTGGAGTCACTAGTTCATTGCGCACGGTATCTGCTAACGCATGAAATTGTGCGATTGTTATCGTCAGGGAGGCCTTGACGACGGCCTCTTCATATGCATGCCCGTCCCAGTTGTATAGGGCGCCCTTGCACTCTCCATTTTCGCGCTCCCCACCAGCCAATATCACATGGCGGTACGAAGTTCCGTTAAACTGAAGTTTGTCCAATAATTGTTCATTGTACTTGAATTGTCCATAAATATTTAGATTTCTGCACGCTTCATCTGAAAGTTCGTGCACGTATGATTTTTCAAACATCGTCATGCGACGTGAAAACATCCCGCATTTTTCGATTGTTTTGTCCACAAACACGCGACACTGATTCACTAAGGTCGACACGGTCGTTGACCTCTGAAGCAACTGCATGTCTATTTCTTCGATCTTCGGTTGTAGCTTGGAGAAATCGCAGTCTCTAATCTCTCGCAACGAGACCGTTGTGATGGCTGGTCTCCCCGCCCCACACGAGTAACCGGTGATCTCCGCTCCAGTGTAGGAGATGACTGCCGTCCACAATACGGTCAGCAGTGCCATTTTAGCCCAAGGCAGACGTTGCTCTCGCTGCATGGCCTGTAAAATACATTGGGCGCGGGAGTATGTCTTACAATACGTTTTTCTTATACTAGATGAAATGAATATGTAGAGATGATTTGAACTTAGGTTTCTAATGTAGTCTTTAACAATTTGTTGGGATGCACGACCTTGTGTCCCTTCTTCGTATCGATCTTTATATTTTTACCGTTATTCAAAACTTCGATAATTCTGTGCGGTCCAGAGTATATCGGTGCCAACTTTCCTTTACTCGGTTCAATAATTAGCCTTACTCGTTCACCAACTTTGAATTGTCGCGGGTTGGCTCGTCTATCGTGAATTTCTTTCGATGCTTCTTTGGCTTTCATCAAATTCTCGCGAGCTAAGCGCTGAAATTCGTTCGTTACAGATCTAATTTTCGCCCATAATTCTTCGTATGTTTCTCCGACTGGACCGTCGAGACTCGGACGATCGGAAGGAACGCGTGCTATTCTACCGTAGATGCATTGAAAAGGAGTTAATCTCGTTCCTGAGTGGACGCTCGTATTATAAGAGAAAGTCGCGAATTCTAGCCAATCATCCCAGTCTCAAACGTTTGTCGTGCAGCATCGCAGCCATTCCTTTAGAGAGTGGTGCATTCGTTCCACGGATCCGTTAGAAGCCGGAGAAAAGGCCGTTGTTGTACATGTCTTGATGTTACATAACTTCGCGATTTTCTTTATCAGTGCACTAGTGAAATTCTTTCCCTGATCGGTCAATACAATAAGCGGGGCTCCGTGAACGTACACGATTCGCTTGAGGAATGCAGTCGCGATATCATTCGATGTCGCGCGCTTCAAGGGTACCGCTATACAAAATTTCGTAAGTAGGCATTGCATAGTTAATATGTAGATGTTCCCGCTTTTCGTTTCAATGAGTGGACCGACAATGTCCATGCCTATTTTATCAAATCCGGTACCTGGCGTATCGGTCAGGACCATCGGCTGACGAGTGGCCTTTTGCACTAGTTTGTTTTTCTGGCAAATTTTACATTGCCGCACAATTCTTTCTACATCCGCCTTGATACCCTTCCAGTAAAAGTCTTGTCTGAGGCGTTCGTATGTTTTTGCTCGTCCCTTGTGTCCGTTGACCGGGGATTCGTGAAGGTCCTTAATTAGCGCTTCTCTTAATCCCGGCTCTGGTATTGCTATTAGATTCCTACAAATGATTATCTTAATTGGCCTTCCCTCAAATGTTTCCCTTAAGAGACCTTGTAACGTACCTATCGGTTATAGGCACGTTTGGGCATTTTTTTCACGGTCGCCAGATATACTCGTGGTATATCAAGTATTTGAATTTACTTTATCATGAAACGTTATCATTGAATAAATGGCCATGTATCATATTCGTCAAAATGAAGTTGCAGGGTTTCGTACAGGACACCCACTTACGTAGATTGTATGTGTGTGTGTGTGTTAAGATTTGTAAGTGTAAAAATCGTGTATTTGGCATGAAAACACCGGCATTGGGCAATGAACCACAACGCTTGGTTTAACAGCCGTGTCACCTAGCTTGGCCCCTTCCAACATGTGGTTAGGCCAGCCGGCTAATATGTGTGTGTAATGCACTGAAATGCAGCATCACTTCGCGTACTGTAATCTTTCGATAATATTAATAAATCATCGACGAATGCCAGTAGAAATTGATAAAAATCACGTATTACAGTATCTAATCCACGGATTAATGCTGCACTGCTCGTTTTAATCCCGAACGCTGCAACGCAAAATTCATATACTAATCCATCCACTTTGAATCCTGTGTATTTTCTACTTTCTTCGGCCAGAGGGATTTGCCAGAAACTACTAGTCATATCGATACTAGATATGCAACCAATTTTCATTGCAAATTACAAAAAATCTTCGACACCGGGAGGTGATTCATGATCATCGACGAGTCTTTCGTTTAATTTCCTTGCATCCAAACATAATCTAATTGATCCATCTTTTTTTATTACAACAGTAATTGCATTGATATACGGTGTATTTGATCTGCGAATAATACCGAATTTGATCATTTCATCGAGTTTTTCTCTCACTTTTTCTCGATAATTGATCGGTATTCCGTATTGTTTCGCGAAGAATGGGCGTGTATCTTTTAGTTCTAGTTTATGAACATATGAATTGATTAACCCAGGTCTTTTTTGAAATATTTGGCGATTGTTCCATAAAAGAGAAAAGAGTTGAGATCGCTGTGTCTCATCTAATCCATCGCATTCTTCGATTTTCTCAAGAATTTCCTGTCGCGTTATATCAATGTGCGATTCAGTATCTTGAGTCAAATGTGAATATTCTAGTCTATTACAGAAATTTTCGTCTTGTGTCGACTCTATTGTAGCGAGTTCGATGATTGAATCTTCTATTTGTAACGACAATGAATTATATTCTTCTTTGAACAAATACGTATCTACGTATGGAATAACTCCGTCTTTTTGGTCAATTCTTAAATCAATTTCATTTGACCGGGAATCCAAAATCATACCTAGATTTTTATATGAATCATAGCCCAGTATACAATCTTTAATTAGTTTAGGAACAATTATGTATATAATTGATGCAGTAAGATTGTCGAAAGTTGTATTGATCATTACTTGGTATTTCAACCGTGCCGATTTTGTGCCGACTGCACCTTTGATTACCTTACCCGCAATTGGTAACATTTTACAATTTTGAAAGTATTCACGATTTTTCTCAAAGAATTCTTCGGATATTGCCGATATTTCACTACCAGTATCCACCAAGCAGCTTACTTTGCATTTTTCGAGAAGTATTTCAATCCGTGGACATACTTGGTATTGTATATCTTCGCCCGGAAGATTAACGTCGAAATCCAGCGCATCTCGTGGATCTTCCACCACCGTGCATATTTTCAAGGTTTGAGTTGCACTACATTCATTTATACGTTCATCCGAGCTCTGTAATGCAACGACTTGGCGTTTCCCGAACTCGGTGACGCATTTTTGCATTCGTGGTCAAACATCATGGAAAAATCTGCAGCTAGTTCTTCGTTACAAATCACTTTAGGCAAGTTGACCATTTTTTCGTGTTCGCTTTTTTCTTGTTTCGATTGTTTCATTTTCTTTTCCGAATCTGTATTGAGTTGCATCGACCGCACCGTATAATTCGGGTTCTGATGACTTTTATTCGTGTAATTTTTTGATTGCTCAGTCGAAGGGTTATTATTAGTACTCTGTTTTTGAGCATACGCCTTTTGACGCTCCGTTTCTTGGTCGAATTCCGCCAAGATCTTGAATAACGCGTTTTTTTCGCATACGCGCTGTCCCAGGACAGCGTTACGTATGTCGCGATGGAAATGATCGCTCATCTTTTTTATTAAATCCTCTTCGCTATAATCAGTATCGAGTTCTTTAGCCAAACCAAAAACGTAGGTAGCGTAGCTTACTCGTGATATATTTCTTCTTGGGTCGTAACTACCCAGTTCTATTTTTCGCAAGGCATTCCTTTGTAATCGCGAATTCCAATAGCGATCTCGGAATCTTGCCTCGAATTCGTCGATATCCGCGATTTCTCCTTCTTGTGAATACCACCACTCTCGCGCTTCGCCCTGTAACGCTTGCGAAATGATCATTAACATTTCGGTTGGATCGGGATTCGTAACCATGATATACTTCTTTAATTCCGTCAAGAACTTCACGGGACATTCGTTTTCGAGTCCTTTGAAATTTGGTACTTCGAAACGCAAATTCCGCGATCTCTCGTGATGTGGTATAGTAGTATGCACCGGCATTGATCGATTTTTCAATTCTTCGATCGACTTGGTGAGACGCGTATCTGCTTCTTCTTGACGCTGCGCCGTTTCATTAATGCGTTGAATTAAATACGCGCATTCTTCATTTTGTTCGTTGCGAACGAGGTTACTTTTATGCATAATCGCATTAATGTCGTCTTGAAGAGACTCGCATTTCTCGGCCAATTCTTGCGTTTTATCCGATATTTTACGCATTTCGCATTGCAGTTCTTTTAATTCTGAGTAAATTTCGTTTTTTAATTGCGCACGAAATTTCTGCATAAGCGTTGAAAATTTCTTTAATTCTTCATCGCTGTTTTTATCGTCGCGCGGCGTTTCGTCGTCATTCTGTTTCCATAAATCTTCGAACGCGTCCGATAATTCTTCATTATTCGCTTTTATGCGCGTGAGTTGATCGGTGAGCGCTTCGATTTGTTCATCAAACTGTACGTGTGTCTTTTTGATATCGGTTACATGTTCTTTTAACTTATTTTCGAACGATTTCTCGGCCTCTTCTAAAAATTGAATTCGATCATCGTGCTGATTAATATCTGAACCAATTTCTTTAACACGAGTATAAACAAGTTTTTCCCATTCGGAACGTTTTAGTGCAGCTCGAGAAATCGCTCTTGAGCCTTTTTCTTTAATCAATTCTTCTTCAAATTCTAAAAATGATTTATCAAGTGCCTTTTCGGCCTCAATTTGAATACGGGTCCGAACCATTGTGTAATATGTACGTGATTGTGTGTTTTATTTTACCCGGATTTATAAGTGAGTGTCCTGTCACGGTTGCCAGTTGTAACGTACCTATCGGTTATAGGCACGTTTGGGCATTTTTTTCACGGTCGCCAGATATACTCGTGGTATATCAAGCATTTGAATTTACTTTATCATGAAACGTTATCATTGAATAAATTGCCATGTATCATATTCGTCAAAATGAAGTTGCAGGGTTTCGTACAGGACACCCACTTACGTAGATTGTATGTGTGTGTGTGTGTTAAGGTTTGTAAGTGTAAAAATAGTGTATTTGGCATGAAAACACCGGCATTGGGCAATGAACTACAACGCTTGGTTTAACAGCCGTGTCACCTAGCTTGGCCCCTTCCAACGTGTGGTTAGGCCAGCCGGCTAATGTGCGTGTGTAATGCACTCAAATGCAGCATCAATTCCTACGAGAGGTTAGATGCTTCGCAAGTGAGTGATTGTAAAACGCTACTGCCAACATGTGGTTAAGCGTCTGTGATTTTAATATGGTTCGGACTCAGTAGAAAGATTGCAAAGAGATTGATTAAAAATAAAGTTACTCGTTTATTGATTACTACGAAAATTATTTACAAAGATATTACAATTATCGCGCAAGTATAAAATTCGCGGTCGCTCGCGATACATGATGTTATCTGCGCGCGGAGACGATCGTATTCCGATACGCGCTCTACCGATGCTCGCGAAAGAATGCCTTGATTGAGGACGCGCGGCCCTTTATATAGTCTAACGCACCTTCGCAGGGTATTGCGTTGACTCGTTTTTTAGCTCACTTAATTGATAAATGCCGAAAAACGTCAGTGTGAAGTCGCATACTGGTTCCTTATGTGTCTATAATCGAGATATTTACAGTTGCTCTCATAGTTCATTTTTTACGGGTTTCACTAATTTTGACAATTTGTTGACTCTAATTATGCAATAACTATTGTGGCTACATACGCGTATTCGCCGTCTATCACAGCCTGAGAATAATGCCAATTGCCTAATGTCGAGATATTTCTGTTAAGTTCAATATTTTATAACATTCAACTAATTGTTTATAACTTTTGGGTGTTTTCACCTATATTTCCCAAAAACTCAACATTAGACAATCGAGGCATTAGTTCTCGAAACTTATCCGCAAACAGTTTTAACTTTCATAAAAAATCAATGACGCAATTCGTGTTAACATAATTAATCAATAAGCTGTTGACATTGTTTATTCGCGATGTAATAATTCGATTTTCATATTTCAACTTGTATTCCATTTTGGAGATCACGTACGAATGTCTATTGTAACGTTTTAGCAAAAAATATAATGTAAAAATAATTAACAATAAACAAATTACGTTATTACATGATGCGTTACGATTCATTCGCATATCTCCACATGAGGATCTCAGTGTTATCGCGGGGACTGCCAGAGAGAGAGAGAGAGAGAGAGAGAGAGAGAGACAGACCGGCGCCGGCGTAAGACGTTGTTCTCACCTGATTTACAACCGCGCGCGATCGCTCTTCTTTCCAGTCGACACACCAAAACATATAGTGGCGGCGATCAGTCAGCGCCATACATTCGTACAGTTAACATCACAACATTGACAAGCATGGAGGATCGAAGTCTTGAGAGTCTCAGTGAAGAGTACGACGGCATCATGTTGGAGGAGAACAAATGTAAGTTTTGCAATAGCCTTCTACAGCAAATTATTAACAGATATCGGTCGAAATATCAATGGATATGATTATGCCTGAAAATGTATTTTTTTCTTCATTAGGGTAAGCATGGTTCGATAGAGTGCATGAATTGGGACTGAAAAGAAACGTAACTTGGAAAAGAAGGAGGAAAAGGAATGTGAAATTATCCAAAAAGGGAACACTGGTAATGAAATATTCCATACACTGATTATTTCGTGATTAAATTATATAGGATTAATCCAATGAGCTCCATGGCCAGACTGTAAGTATCATCAGTGGGATCACGGGCTTTTGTTGAGAATTACTTCGTTCATAGCGCAATTGCGAAAAAAGTATGCGTTTAATCGAAAAACTGTACTTTACAATTACTTCCTGGAATTTCGCACATACAGTTAGTCGTGGAAAGATGTTGCCCGAATTGATTGTTCAGCAACATTCTTTGTTTATTTCCGTAGCAACCGTCGTTTCGAAAATCAGTTCTCAGTCAATTTCCGAATTCCTTTTACTATCTGTGTTTCAACAGAAGCGAATGAGTTGCGGTTGAACAAAATCGTACAAGCCAATCAAATCTTATTGGCAAAAATCGAATAAGAAAATTGAATCTTTCGAGCGCGCGTGAATTGTTGTGGCGCTTCGGATTATCAGCGACCAAAAATAAATTTTTTGGTTCTCCCTATTCAGTGTAGGCTATTCTCTAATCTGAATGTATTTCATGCTCGATTCCACTCTTTCCGCGCGACTATTCCTAAGATCCGATGAAATATTGGAGAAAAACGAGGAAAACCTACGGAATTACCTCTGGATTATACTTGTTTTTGGGGTGTCGCAGTGCGATCGATTGCGATCTCATATTATTTCGCTTTTTTTTTCAATATTTGTTGTTTGAAAGAAGCGAACGAGCGACGGTTGACCAAAATCGTACAAGCCTTGATTGGCCGAGATTTGATTATCTTATTGGCAAAATTCGTATGAGAAAATTGAATCTTTCAAGCGCGCGCAAATTGTCGCGGCGCTCGGGCTTATCGCCGACGAAAAAACTATTACTTGGTTCATCCCCTTATATATCCCCTTGAATCTCGGCCGAGTTCAATTTTCAGCAAAATCCGTTGGTTATTTCCTTAGCAACCGTTTCTAACGTGTTTTCTCACAAATCTTTATGAGTGCTCATTGGTGCAAGCCGGAAAATCAGTTTTAAGTCACACTCGATGGCCAAGGACACTGAATTGTTCTATTTTCTTCATAGCAACCGTTGTTTACTTCCCTAGCAACCGCTATGAAGGTTGGAAATTAATAATTTAAGACCTATTTCCTCCATTTTCGACGGCAAAGAACAAAATCTTCCCAATTAGCTCCTTAGCAACCGTTGTTCACCGCCCTAGCAACCGTTGCTAATGGGGAAAAAAAATGATGTAAGTTTCGTTTCCAGTATTTCCAACGTACTATAAAGTAAATTGGGAAAATTTGGTGTCTTTTGCCGTCGAAAATGACCAAAATAGATTTTGAATTGATCATTTCCAACCTCAGCCGTCGAGAATGATCAAAATGAGTCTTCAAGTGTGCTAAATACGGACTTAAGGGCAGGGCGAATCGATTTTGACCACCATTAAACCGTATCACAGTCACAAGATGAATTGATCGAAAAATTATGCAGGTCCAAATGTCTCGCATCGTGTAGAACCTAGAACCGTTTGCTTTGTTGCATTTGATCAAATAATAAGAGAGCCCGGGCAGACATCAACAGTCGCGACAAAGTTTGGTCAATTGAAAAAGAACGACACTTTACACAGTCACAAAGATACGAATTGAACTGATTAAATAATTTTTTTGTAATTTTTGAAAAATAGATGATAGTATCTACGCTAGTGGAAAGGTGAAAATACAGGTTTGGCACGCGTTTGTGGGTGATGTTGAAGCCCCTTTGAGAAAGCATACTGCTTAGGCACTTGGCAGCGGTTTTTTATCTCGATTAAATAAA
>JAJGXB010000115.1:0-31566 GCA_020882725.1 Aphelinus certus
TTCAAAAATTTAAAAAAAATGGAAAAACTCGACAGGGATACCTAGAGGGACATAAAAATTAAGGGAAAAACTTTGGTTATTTCATTTTAGATGATCCAGTGCTGAGGTATGATGTGCACCGCAAAATGTATTTTTTCTGAGGCGCCTGCGAAGAATTGCTGCCATTCGGTCAATTTTCAATATTTTTCAACCAATATTTCACAGAATATAGTTCAATTACTACTCTTTAATGTACAATAATCAGAAATGAATGTACTTTCCCCGTACGCCCAAAAAAAAATCTGTAAGAACCTGTTTTTTTCTGCCTTCAAAACCCTACCCCCCCCTTAATTATTCTTATGTTCCCGTAACGGATCGATTATTTTATTGATAACAATTTATGATTCCGTACGCACCTAAGCTATTCGTCCAAATTTTCGCATCGCTATTACGATTGTCGCACCGAATTCCTATATCCCTATTCTTCACATCGAATTTCACTTTTCCACGCCAACTTATGATAATGGCGGTTATTTTTGGAGGGAAAATTTTTCAAGTTATCACTACGTTATTGTTTATGATTATTTAGCACCACTTCCAGCACCACTTAAACCATGGGCGCCATTTGTCACCGCCAGCGTCAATAAATAAATAAATGAACGAATAAATCCATTATATAAATTACGCGAGCTTGCCAGAGCAAGAGACAAAAATTATTTATAGAGAGCAAGTGAGGTGGTGAATCTCACTTGCATGGGAATGGGGTCGAGGGCTGGAAGCGTGGCAAGTTAAACACACGATGTAAGTTTAACACAAAAAAAAACCAACATTTATTGAGCATAAAGAACGAGGTTACACAGTGGACTTACGAGTCCGGAGCGCGTGCCGCGGGCCGGAGCGGGAAGCAGCGAGCAGGACGTAAACAAAGCCGGGAGAGAGAGAGAGAGAATACTTGGCGCGGTACTTACTCGGCGGCGAATATGCTCCGGCTTCTCGATATCTCGGCGCTCGCTCGCTACAACTTGCTGTACGCCCGGGGACGATGTCAGTGCACTGCACACTAGCTGCACGTCGGAGACTAGGGTCGCGAAAACGTGGAATCGCGAAGTACAAAAGTTCGGCGCTGGGGAAAACACGTGTTTGCGCGGGCTGCTCTGCATATAGACTATTCTCGCGCGTGCACGTTCCCGCGTCGATCCTGCATGACGTCACGCGCTACTATCCGTCGCGCGAACCGTGGCTCTCTCTCTCTCTCTCTTACCTTTGGCTCAGCTGTCTCACGCTCCGGTGTTGACGCTGAAACATAACTTCAACATGAAATCTTTATGATTTGTACTTGGGGTAGAGAGATCTTACAGGGCACTGTTAAACCATCATCCATTGTATAATGTGCCCGTAACAACACATAGTTCGGAATGATTGAAATTATATAACAATCATTTCTGATTACAGTCTTGAAGCATTGGAAAATGGTTCATTTTGTTTCCATTTCTTGTATTCTATTCCTCACTCGCCGGCAAGGTCTTCTCACAGTTCACGATGGGCTGGAGAAATGTAGTATCACTTATGTTGATAAATTTATCTATTGTTGATAATCATTTTATGTTTAAAATTTATGAATTCGAGGGTAGTTTTTACTGACCAAGTAAATGCATTCAAGTTCATTTTTATTTTGGTAAAACGAGTAAATACAGAAATTTAATATCGAATACCATCTACTATGAGTCTTTCCGAAATCCGCGATAGACAGATGTTTAGTGTGACTGTTGATGATAATTCCTTTTGGTATTGAAGCAATGTATATTTTGCAATGATAAAGAATTTTTAAATGGCTACCATTGGTGAAAATCAATATTCCCATTCTTCATTCTATGATGCAGTACATAGAAAAACTGTGAGAAGACCTTGCCGGCGAGTGAGGAATAGAATACAAGAAATGGAAACAAAATGAACCATTTTCCAATGCTCCAAGACTGTAATCAGAAATGATTGTTGTATAATTTCAATCATTCCGAACAATGTGTTCTCAAATATATTCATAGTAATTTTGGAAGAGGAGACGAAACAGTGATCCAGTTCATCAATCTCAATTGACCCAATTATCATGGAAAATTCGATTAGAATGAGTGAGTCCAAGTTTATTTCATTTAGAGATGTTGAGTTAGTACCCATCACTGTGAATAACGTGTTTTCCAATACTTGTGTTTCATACTGGATATTGATTCAAATTATTTGTGATGATAAAATACGAATGCAGATATTTTAGGAACAATCCGAACAGCAATTTCCTTTTTCAATCTTAATTTACGAATGTTTTGAGATGAAAATCAACTACAATAAATATAACTCGTACATATACCATTTCGGGATCTTGGGGATTAGAGTATTGGGGATTATCGTCGGGGAAAACGTGCGATGAGTTGCTGGCAAATTGCTGTGCTCGTTGGGGGCGGCCGGATCTTATGCCGAGCAATGCGCGCCCCTTGGCCAGCCAGCTGGCGCTCGCCGCTGCAGGTTTCTCCCGGCGATGCTCGTCCAGGTAGCTCAGTTCTTCTTGGCGAGCTGAAGGCTCACCGAGACCGCGGAGAGGGGATGGGTTTATTCGGGGAAAAGCTAGGCTCGACACGCGAGGAAAACGGAAGGCTCGGTTAAAAATGATGAAGTTTTATTAAATAGAAGAAAAAGACTGTCTAATCTACAGTGCCTGGCAGTGCTTACGCTGCCAGGGCTTTCGCGCGCTCGCGTGAGCTGAGGGCCGATTTTGCGTTTGTCGCTCGCGTGGCGACCGCTGACAAAGAAAACGCCGCTGTCCTTGCCCGCGAAGCTTGGGCGTACAAAGGAGGACTTACTCGGATGTTGCGATACGGCTAGGGCGCTGTCCTGCTGTCCCGTTCACGTGGATGGCGGCTGGGTTGTGGTGACTTCCTCGTGTACAGGCGGCGGGCGCACGCTTGCTTCTCTCGGAGAAGCTCGGCTTTTGGCGGCGGGTCGCTGGCCAGCGGACACGCACAATGGCACTTCTCAAAATGCACGCGCTGTTCTCGGTGCTTCCCGAAACGAGTCGTCACGGCCGTCGGGGTTACGGGTGCGGCGTCGCGGTGATGGCGGCTGATGCTCTCGTCCGGGAAAGGCGCGGGGTTGAAAGTCCGAGGAAAGCGTGGTACGTGGCGCGGGTCGCGTGTTGCTTGCTAGCCGGTAGCGTTCGAATTGTCTCGGCCTGGCGCGCGTCGGCCGGCCTGTGCGCGACCGCGAGTCGCGCACGGCGTATCAAGTATCGCGCGGGCCCCGCTCACTCGCTCTCGATATGCGGGGCTCGGGCGCTCGCGTGGCTTATGCCGGGCTTGGCGCTATCGCCGGCTAAATATGATTTTCGGCGCGAGGCTCATAACGAGTATGAGGCTACTCGTTACAGCCCCCTCCCAGACGGAACCGACGGGGCGATGACGTCGGAAAAGAATTGCCTCGCGTCGTTGCGTCTTAGTGTTAGGAAAATCTTGGGAGTGATGATTTTCGGGAAATTGATGACAGGAAAGCATTGAATTTGATACTATTTATTCAGAAAAAAATATCAAAATAGAAAAATATGAAGTAAGGTGGAAAATATCGCTCGAAAAAGGAAAAATAATATTGGAACTATGGAGGATATGGGCCCCACCGTCCAGCGTGGGCTCCCACGGGTCACAGCTACTTCCAGCGGCGGGGCTTCTTCGTGAACTCGTCGTGGCGGTTACGGTTCGGGCAGTCCCGGGTGTTGCGGACTCCCGGTGTCCCGCACCACTGGCAGGTGCGCCTAGACATCGGACGATTGTCCGCTGCTCTCTCCTGGGCGGGTCTTGCCTGCATCAAGCGCGTGCGAGTCGACTCCACCTCCTCTTCCAGCTCCTCAAGCTTGCGCGGCTCTTCTTCAGCCGCAAGGCGCGCCTGCTTTTCCACCTCGTCCTGCTGCGCTCGCTGACGGCGGCGGGTCGTGCGGAACTCCTGGCGCGCTTTCCCCTCGTCGCGCCAGTCCATCATGTCCCGGGCCCAGTCGCACGATAGTTCTTTCGCGCGATTTCCGTGGCGCCGGCGGAACTGGCGGAAAAGCTCAATAGCTCCTGCCGCTCTCTCCTCTTGTTGGGCGGCGCCCTCCCAGGTGGCCGTCAGTATCGGCAGTATCTCGCGCCACTCTTCGTCGGCGCTCAATTCACATGCCTCGAGGCAATTGGGCTCGGCGCGCGCCGAGCCCGTTTGC
Organism: Aphelinus certus; assembly: GCA_020882725.1. Taxonomy (NCBI): domain Eukaryota; kingdom Metazoa; phylum Arthropoda; class Insecta; order Hymenoptera; family Aphelinidae; genus Aphelinus; species Aphelinus certus. The sequence goes on from JAJGXB010000115.1 coordinate 4,211, forward strand.
TACGGCTCGTCCCTGGGGCGGCGTAGCGTCGCTCCCTGCTGAGGGGCTTCTTCGGCTCGAGCTCCCTCCTCGGTGACCTCTTCGAACTGGACGGTCGTCGGCTCCGGCTCGGGTTCGGGCTCGTCCATACGGTCAACGATGGCCAGGAAGAATCCCGTGACCATACGGACCGTCTCCATGGTGGGTAGGCGCGGGTGGTGTACCGCCCAGCGCGACAGGCTGGCGCTGCTGCGCTCTACGGCCTCTCTCACCCAGATCTTGGGGACGGAATCCATCTCCTATAGAGAAAAACCCACCCAAAAGAAGATAGGGATCAGGAACTTGATTGGTCGTAGGATGTTAGTGGCAAGAAAAAAAAAGGAAAGCAACACACAAAAGAAGCAAAAGCGAAAGCAGAACAAGACTGGGCACAGCGGAGACGTGGGCGCGCTATTTTACGTTCGCTTTGCGGAGCGAAGTTTTCGCGGCGATAAAGGAGCGGATGGCATTGAATCGGGCGCTCGCGGCGTCGGATCCTCGGCGGCGCTCGCCGCTGGGACCGCGGTCGCGTTCTCATCGGGGGGCTTCCGTACTGCACGCACGTTTTTTCGAGGTCTCCCGCGACCTCGCTTCGGCTGCTGGGTCGTTGCTTGCGCCGGCGGAGTCTCGGCAAGATCGCTGGCCCTCGCTGCGGGGATCTCGCTCGCCCCTTCGCTCACAATCTTCGGCATATCTTGTGCCCCCGTGTCGCTTTCGGGCGAATCGCTCGTTGCGCTCGCATCCCTCGGCGGTCGAGAAGTCAGTGGCGCTTGCTGCTCGATGTCATCCTGCGTGGCTTCGGCTTCGGGCGTTGGGCTTGCATACTCGGGGTGATATCTTTTGAGGTAGTGCGCGGCTACCGGTCCTATTGATAAACCGTCGCCGCTGCACAATTCGAAAGTGTTCGCCCCCAGTTTCTTCGTGACTCGAAACGGGCCAGCAAAATCCGGGGCGAACTTGGCGGTCATGCCTTCCGAAGCTTTGGAGAGTACCTCGTTGTTTTTCCAAACGAGGTCTCCTACTTCGAAAGTACATGGGCGGTTCTCCTCGCCATAGTACTTGGCCTGCCGCTCCTGGGCGGCTTGGGCCTCGGCGGCTGCTTTTGCTTGGAAGTCTGGCAGATTCTCAAGCCGATTTCTCCATTCTTCCAGCGCTTCCTCCTGTTGCTCCTTGACGGCGATTATTTCGCGCTGCCGACGGAGTGCTCCGGGAGGCTCGGGCTGCCGGCCGTAGTTCAGCATGGCCGGGCTTGTGCCGAGAGAGCTCTGGCTTGCGGTGTTGTAGGCAAACGTGATTTTCGCTAGGTTCTCGTCCCATTTTCTATGATTTTCGTCTAGATACGACTTGATCATAGTCTTGAATGTTCGATTTATTCGCTCGACGGGGTTCGCCTGTGGGTGGTAAGGCGGATTAAACGATCGACGAATCCCAGCTTCGGCCAGAGCTTTGGACATGAGCTGGTTCTTGTACTCGGTCCCGTTATCGCAATGGAAATCCTCTGGCGTTCCGAAGCGGAGAATCACACGATCATGGAAGTTCTTCCAGATCGTCTTCCCGTCGGCTTTCTTGATGGGGATGCACTCGACCCATCGAGTGAATAAATCTTCGAATACGAGAATGTACTCGTATCCGGCCGCGGTCCTAGGATAAGGCCCGGAGATGTCGGAGGCGACGACTTGCCACGGCCGCTCGATTATGCGGCGGCCCATCAAGCCCGCTGGCTTGCGCTGCTCCACTTTGCATTGCTGGCAAGTTTGGCAGCCGCGCACGTTGTTCGCTACCTCGACATACATCCTCGGCCAATATTATTTATCGGCCGCGCAGACACTCTCCTCTCCCTCGTACATACAAGATAGCGCATCGGAGACGTAATTCAGCGCGCCTTTCTGATGTTCTACCTCGTACGATTAGCCCTGCAACTCGAGCGCCCAGCGAGCAAGGCGGCCCGTCGGGTTCCGAAGGTTGCATAGCCAACGAAGGCTACTGTGGTCCGTGACCACTTTGATGTCGTAGCCCTCAACGTAGGGGCGAAATTTGCGTATGGCCCAAAGCACGGCCAGGCATTTCCTCTCGGTCACTGCAAAGTTTCGCTCAGCCGGCGTAAGCACGCGGCTGGCGAACTCTAGAACGCGTTCCTCACCGTCAACTACCTGGGTGAGTACAGCGCCGAGGCCGATATCGCTCGCGTCTGTCTGCACGACGAACTGCGAGCTAAAGTCTGGTCGGTGAAGGAGCGGCGCGGACGCTACCAGGCTCTTGATAGCGGCGAACGCCTGCTCTTGCTCATCACCCCAGCGGAAACCGTGTCGCGGGCTTGTTAGCTTGGACAGCGGCTCCGGTAGTCCGGCGAATTCCTTTAGAAATTTCCGGTACTAGGACGTCATCCCGAGAAATCGACGCAGCTGCTTCAGGGTTGTGGGAGCAGGAAAATCCATGATCGGCACGATTTTCTCGGGGTCAGGGCGTATCCCGTCGCGATTACCAAGAACGCCCAAGTATTTCAGCTCAGAGCGACAGAAAACGCTTTTCTCTCTGTTCACGGAGACATTCGCAGCTTTCAACCGCTCGAGGACGTTTTGCAATACCTCCAAATGCTTCTCGTACGTATCAGTGGCGATGATAATATCGTCGAGATACGCGAACGCGTATGGCTCGAGATCCGGGCCGATGATCATGTTGATCAACCTCTGAAAGGTGGCGCCCGCGTACGAGAGTCCGAATGGCATTCGGTTGGACTGGAAAAGCCCCAGGCCAGGGATTGTAAAGGCCGTTATGGGCTTGCTTCCCGGTTTCAATTTTATTTGGAGGTATGCGCTGCTTAAGTCCAACGTGGAGATATACTTCGCGTGTCTCAGCTTGCGTAGTATATCGTCCATAAACAGCAGCGGATATGCGTCCGCTTGCGAGAGCGCGTTGACTCTGAGAAAGTCAATGCATAAGCGGTACTCGCCGCTTGCCTTTTTGACCATCACTATCGGGCTCGACCATGCGCTCGTAGATGGTTCGATGATACCCGCTTCCAACCATTCGGCGGCCTGGCGGTGCATCTCCTCTTCGATCTTTTTGGAGACAGGATAATAGCGCTGTTTCACGGGACGCGCGCCACCGACATCGATCTCGTGCTGAATTAGGTTCGTGCACCCAAGCTGTTTTCTCTGGCAGTCGCTCAAGAGTTTGTCGAGCAACGAATTCAGCTGCAGGCGCTCGCTTTCCGTTAGGTCGGCGAGCCCTGCCGCGCAGAGCGTGGACATGTCACCTCCGAGCTCGCTGAACTCGAGTTCGACCGAGTCGTTGGCTGCTCCCACAAAGCATTTGCCGGAGGTTGGGTCGTGAGCGAGTCCGAATGCAGTGATTACGTTGGATCCGATTATGCAATCGGTCCAACAGTCGGGCATAATGTTGACGCGGATGTCCTTTCGGATGCCTGCGATCGTGAATGGCAGATCCACGTATCCCGTGATTTTGGCTGGCGAGCCATCGGCGAGGCGAGTCGTGCGGCCTCGTACTGGCATGACTTTGCGGCGGCAAGCTGTGGCTAGTTGCAGTCCGACGCTGCCCATCGTCGTGCGCAAGTCTGCCGTATCGTACAGGCCGCGGAGGTGATATCCGTCGATGGCGACTTGGAGCCATCAATTTCCTTCTCGTCCTTCGGGTTGCGTAGGCTCGTTGAAGTTGCTCGCATCTACGGAGCCGTCCGAGTCGGCGTCCGCTGGCTCGTCCTGCTGTGCCTCGTTCGTCGTGTGCTCTGTGTCTTGGCGTCGAGGCTCGACTGAGGCCTGCAGGGCGTGAAGAGCGGAATCGGCCTGGTTTAACCGCTCTCCGGACGTGCTGCTTGATTTTGGGGTGCAAGTTGTTGTATAGCAGCCCCAGCTGCTGTTCAAGCGTAGGCGGAGGTCTCTACCGGCGCATGATCCCCTGGAGGCAGGTGATGTAGTCTCGAGCCTTCTCGCCGGGCGCTTGGGATCGCTCGATTGCTTCGATCATGAGCTTTTGTGGGAATGTTTGGTCCTCTCCGTATCATTCCCTGGTGGCTCGGCAGAAATCCTGCCAGGTTGCCCAATTATGCCGGTTATTTTGGTACCAGTCATACGCAGTGCCGGCAAGCATCTGCGAAATGGCTGGCAGCAGCTCGCTCTCGTCAAAATTGGCGAGCCTTCTGGCGTCCTCCACCCGTGTGAGAAACAGATCTATGCTCTGATTCTCACCGGTGAATTTTATATTCCAGCGCCTCACGATCTGCCCTATATCGCTCGGGTGTGAGAAGCTGCCGCTGGTCTGCGAGTTACGGAGGGTTGTATTTCCGTATGGACTTGCGAGACTCGCAGGCCCAGCCCCCTCCCAGGCGGAGCCGACACTGCGTTGCGGCAGCGTATGAACCGCTTGGGGTTGAATCGGCGCGTTTGCGTGCCTCCCGATTCGCTGTTGCGTGACGTTTCCGTGAATCGCCGGTGGTGGTTGGCCTTGGGAAGGCTGATGCGTTCTGTGGGCGCCAGGCTCTGGCGTGTAGCTTGGCAGTGATGCGTGCTGCCGTGCGTTTGCCGGAGCCGCTTGATCTCGTTGCGATGAGATCCGCTGGTCGACGTTCGTCGAGTCGCTCCCAAGGTTGTCACCTGATTCGAAGTAATTACACGTAAACGTGTCTTGAAAATTCACCGTTGGGTGGTGTGCTCGCGTTGAGCTTGCCCGTGGTGCTGGAGTGGGTGGAGCGAAGCGTCGGGCGTTTGTGGCCGCAAATGCGCTTTGCTCCCCATGCGAGTTCTCAGCGTGCGCTGCTGTGCTCGTATTTTGCGCTTGCACTTGCAGAGTCAGGTCTCGTACCTGTGCTTGCAAGTTGGCCAAATACGATACGAATTCCGAAGGCAAATTGAATCGCTCACCATTCTTAGTCGAGAATGGCTCGCGTGCTCCTTGAAATTGTCGATTTGCGCCTTCGTCGATTTGCGTGGAATCTTGCACCTGCTCGTGGTTCGGCATAAAAATCGGTGTCAGATCGTCATTCCAGTTTGCGGTGCTTCGTCCGCTCGGATGATGCGTGGCGTTCGCCAAGTGCTCGGTGCTATCCGTATCTATCTGTGCCGGGTTGCACTGATACGTCTCATTTGCAGTTGGTGTCAGCCCACTGCTACTGGTCAGCTGATCTGGCGCTGTGGCGTTCGCCGCGGCGCTCCTGCTCGCGGCTGCCGCCTCTCGTGCTTGCTGCATCGTTCTCTGAATTGTTGCATTAACTGCTACGTTATCCAACAAACCAGTGAGTGGGTGTGGCACTCCGTGGTCCACCCATTGGTCGAGCAATGTGGAGCCGGAGCGCTCCAGACAAGTCGTTATTATGAACTCTCGTCTGCGTTGGCTACGCAGCTCTTGCTTGATTTCTTCCGGTTGGTTCGTCGGAACAAAATCTGCGGCACTGTAATCCCCGAGTAGCCATCGTCCAAATCTGTGATTCATGCTGAATCTGGTACCGTCGGTGCGCATACCGAGTGCTTGCAGCGACTCTCTTAAATCTTGAGTTTCCATGTAGGAAATCCAATTCTCAATTGCACCTGTAGTTGCAGCCGGTATCCAGTATTCGAAATTGGATGCGTCCATATTTCTTGCCGGCGCTCGCTCGTAAGATTCCAAGTAATAAAAAAAAACGAAATTATTAACGCACGAGACAGTATGGCGCGCGCTCTAATAAAGCAAAAGCGATTTGAAGCAACACAAAATTTGTTAATAATCTTAAAATTATTAATAGCGGCAACAAGCAATTTGTTAAAAATATTTATAGTAAAATGAATTTACCAAAGTCATTCGCAATGTACGGCCCTCGTACAAATCTGAAATTCCTTAAAATTACCTAACTGCGCTCAAATACTGTCTCGGGAGTGAGATTCGAAGAGTGAGAGCCACGTAAGAATTTCGGATATAGTGCATGAAAATTAATCTCTTATTTTAAAAAAATGATTCCAGCGAATTTATTTTTCAATTATTCCAAAAAAACGAAAAGATCGAAAATTGCAAAAGGGTATTTAATTACTGTATTTTATTCGACCGGTATTCCATAAAAAAAAATGCTCCGCGAAGAAAAAAAATTTTCCCGACTCGGAATCGAACTTGGTCCGAGCGGTCGACAGGCACGGCCGCTCGCCGCTGGGCTAGCGCGCTATATAGTCTATGCGCTCGCTATACTGGCCCACTGGCGCTCGGCTGCGCCGTGGTGCTGCGCGTGCGAGCCGTGTCCGTGTGCCGCTCCGCGCGTGTGGTGGTGTATATACCTAAAGGCTGCGCGCGCTGGTCAGCGTGCGCCGGCTCTCCGTCTTCTCTCTCACTCGCTCTCGCATACAAAATTTTGAGAGCTTGAAGCGCGCTGCTTCGAACTTTGCGCGTCGGCCGGGCACGGGCGAGTTTGTAAACAAACAGCACTACACAACAATGCTCGCCTATGCTCGGTGCCCTCTGCTCACTTTCGTGGAAATATTTTCGATAAGCGTCTAACTACGCTTCGAGAATATTCGGCACGAGGCTTTGAATATTCGATCGCGATCCTAATATATGCGGTCGATGCTACTTTATGTGGTCTTACGAGGCCCTTCGCATTTACGCGATCGCGCCTATACTATTTATCCCGATCGCGGCCTACACACGTTGGGTGCCATTTGTAACGGGGTGCTTCGTTACAAGGCGCGTGCGAGTATTGGGGATTATCGTCGGGGAAAACGTGCGATGAGTTGCTGGCGAATTGCTGTGCTCGTTGGGGGCGGCCGGATCTTATGCCGTGCAATGCGCGCTCCTTGACCAGCCAGCTGGCGCTCGCCGCTGCAGGTTCCTCCAGGCGATGCTCGTCCAGGTAGCTCAGTTCTTCTCGGCGAGTTGGAGGCTCACCGAGACCGCGGAGAGGGGATGGGTTTGATCGGGGAAAAGCTAGGCTCGACACGCGAGAAAAATGGAAGGCTCGGTTAAAAATGATGAAGTTTCATTGAATAGAAGAAAAAGACTGTCTAATCTAGAGTGCCTGGCAGTGCTTACGCTGCCAGGGCTTTCGCGCGCTCGCGTGAGCTGAGGGCCGATTTCGCGTTTGTCGCCCGCGTGGCGACCGCTGACAAAAGAAACGCCGCTGTCCTTGCCCGCGAAGCTTGGGCGTACAAAGTAGGACTTACTCGGATGTTGCGATACGGCTAGGGTGCTGTCCTGCTGTCCCGTTCACGTGGATGGTGGCTGGGTTGTGGTGACTTCCTCGTGTACAGGTGGCGGGCGCACGCTTGCTTCTCTCGGAGAAGCTCGGCTTTTGGCGGTGGGTCGCTGGCCAGCAGACACGCACAATGGCACTTCACAAAGTGGACGCGCTGTCCGAGGAACGCGTGGTACGTGGCGCGGGTCGCGTGTTGCTTGCTAGCCGGTAGCGTTCGAATTGTCTCAGCCTGGCGCGCGTCGGCCGGCCTGTGCGCGACCGCGAGTCGCGCACGGCGTATCAAGTATCGCGCGGGCCCCGCTCTCTCGCTCTCAATATGCGGGGCTCGGGCGCTCGCGTGGCTTATGCCGGGCTTGGCGCTAGGGGGCGAACGACCCCCCCTCTCTCCGCGCGCCCGAGAAGCCCTCTGCCTTTCGGGCCAACTGAGCGCCCCGCGCCCTTGAAACTCCTCCCGTCAGCGTACCAGCGCAGCAAGGGCCATTTCACGCGAGGAAACTCGCGGGCCCCAACAATCGGCGTGAGCCGCACCGAGGGACGCGCGCGCGGCGGAAGCCGATCCCGATACTCCATTCCCCTTTGAATCCCGCCCGTTTCGCGTGGTCGCCCGCGCCGGTAGAGCTTCCCCGAGCAGTTCCCGCCCGTGGGTTACACCCACGGGTAATCAGGGGCCGACACCGGCCCCCAACTCGGAACGTGCTCGTGGGCTGTCCCTGCCCGGTTCGGCGAGCTACGCAAGAGCGGGCCACATTTCCACGACGAAGCGGCCGCGAAACGAATAGCTTCGGGGTGCCCGCCGAAGTGATCACGAGCTCCAGAAGCACCCCGTTGCATTATAAACAATTGATTGCAAAAAACACAGAATTTCGAGTAAAACTTTTGTTTTGTGTCAACCGTGAAACGTAGAAACCGGTCGCAACGAACCCCGGGAAGTGAATTTCGAGCGTCCTTGGACCTTAAACTGAAAGTTGGCATAGTTGTAATTGTTCAAATTTATTTCTGGAAGACCCAAAATGGCGGCCGACCGAAAAAATTGTAGTTTTCACCTTGGAATTGTTTTTCTCGTTTTAGCGTTTTTTTGAGAATTTGAAGAATCAAAATTTTAAAAAATTTCATCAAAAAATCCTAAAAAAATTCAAGAGTGGTCTTCAGGTGATTCTAAGACTGTTTTGTTCCTAAGAATTTTTCGATTCGACCCATAGTTTTCGAGAAAAACAATTCCAAGTTGAAAGCTACAATTCACTTCCCGGGGTTCGTTGCGACAGGTTTCTACGTTTCACGGTTGACACAAAACAAAATTTTTACTCGAACTTCTGTGTTTTTTCTTTTGTTTTTTTTTTTCCCTCATTGTTTATAACAATGAGGGCATCGATTTAATCGAGATAAGAGTAACGGAATCGGAAAGCTGACGAAATTTTGCACAAGAAAATGTTCTTCCCAAATTTTTTGAGCCATTATAACCATATAAAATCTATCGCTCAAAAAAACGTCTGTCGAGCGGCCGTTTGGGCGCTAATGGGTTTATAGGAAGGAAGACACACAATAACTCGGTCATACGTATAGGAACAATAGTCTGACAATGGCAGTGTAAGGACAAGCAGCCGCTTCCACTGCCGAACGTAATATTATATTTTCATTCAAAACTGGTGAGAAAGAATATTTTATTGTTACTTCGTCGATTGGTTTGTACTTAACTTGTATTATTTATTACGTGTTTTTTGTGTAATGAATTTTTAGCCTGATGAGGCCAGTAAACCTAACTGGCGAAACGTCGCATAAAATAAATATGTGGTGGATTTTGTGAATTTTCGTTTTTCCACTTCACTCTGGATTGGCCCTCAAAGATCGACAATTTACACACATTTGGAATTATGGTGGGTGCACAATATAATACTACCTATACTATATTTCATGGCATTTCAATCAACTAGAAAAAACAAATATTCTACATTTTTTTGGTCAAGTTTCCATAAGTGATTGCTGAGAAATTTTATCGAAAAGGTGCCAGTCCCTCAAGACACCATTTTAAACTGGACAATTTTGAGAAATTTCTTACTCGAAATTGAAGTCGATGACCTAAGTATTTCAATATGGCAATCTATCCGTGAGTATTCTGTGTATTTCGTACTGAATTTTCAATCGTCTTCCGTAAGTAATCAAACTCGTTGGAACCACTGTGACGTCAGGTGTGAGCTGGCGAAGCTCTGTTCTTTGGCGTAACCTCGTTTCTTTTTATACCGAAAAAAGTAAAACTCGATTTTGATGCGATATTTTTATTCAAGATTTAACTGTGATTCGAAATAGACTCGTAATTTGATTCGACTCAAAACCGAGCCATCCGGTCGCGATACTCAAATGACCTCTAACCTACCATACCGATTCTCCAATGACCGGTTATCAACTGCAGGACTCAGTCTCCATTGGCTCCTCAGATTTGGGGGAAGCCCGAAGGAAACGCCTTTTCCGCTCCATAATCCACCCGCACATGTTATCATCCTTAGACTAAGTGGTGGGAAAAATCTACGCGCTACTTATGACTATGTGCATATTGCATCTATACCCGTAAGTTATTCGCATATAAATCTACTTGTTGATGTGCGCAGAATCGCGAGTCGACCTGTGTGATTCACGTTTGCGCGCAATCCATTCGCTAGCTTGCACAAATCACTAAAATACGCATGTGTGATAAACTTATCCTATTAACTCGATAAAATCTATATCTTGTGAGGTCTTTTCTGAAAGATCTCAAAATTTGGATTATGAATAACTAACTTACTTTGTCCTAATTCGAAAAACCAAATTTTAACAAGCTAAAAACCATCTCGCAGCACTCGCTTTCCCTCGCTTCGCCGGTCACGCGATAAGTGCGGAGTGCACGCTTCTCATTGTGAAAACTAAAATCCATGATTTTTCGATAATTCGGAATTTAACTTCGGAATCGTGACGTTGAAAGTCCGCAAGTCGAAGATATCGACTCAGATTTTCCATAAAAGTAACAATAAATTGAGTGATTTTACGAAATATCGACCAAAAACCAGGCGTGTATGGTCTCTATCGAACCGTACTGAAATTTCCAGCAAAAAATTATCGGGTGAAATTGCGCTAAAATAAAAATTCGAATTTTAGTGACCGAAAAACCGAAATATTACGCGCGTTTTACTTATGCCTGTGTATCAGTAAAGAGTCTGGAAAAGCGCACTTCGAGGATGGGAAAGCGAGAGTTGCCGGTTTTATGGCTTTTCTGCGAGATAACAGGCCCTTCCGCGCCACGGCGCTATGCCGCGCGGCAGGCCGCACATGCGTCGCGTTGCAACGTACTGCGCTTGTGATTCAAAAATTTTCTCGCTTTCTTAACGTTAAAATCAGTCTTTCGTTGGTTGAACATAAATATATTTATAATTATCGCATGATTACAGCGTATCTTAAACCTAAATTTCTGCTCAATATAAGGTTTAATTCTAAAAATATAAATCATTATAATCACTAATTACTCAAACGCAAACTCGCTATTACATCTATTGAACTTATTCAAATTCACTCCTGCCAATTTATATCTTGATTTGAGATGAAAATTCAGTGTTATAAGTTAAAAACTGATCTGAAACCATGTCTTGTGTGGTCTCTATTAAAAGAACAGAAAATTTGCAATAAATAATCATAAGGTCGCGGTCTTGTGAAATGAAAATTCAATCGTTGAATTACGAAACAAAAATGAAATATTCGTTTCAACTTTCCCTAAGATACACATAGATATAGTGGCGCGTGAGCGAGAGGCGAGCGCCGATTTTACGACCCCGTCGAAGGTCGGTTAAGGGACCAGTGCGCGGCATCTAGACCGGTAGCGCGCCACATGTTTGGCCGCGCGCTTGCTGCTTAACCAGCGCTCCTACTCTTGCCCTTTGTACCTTACATTCATCCGAACAAAAAAAATAGTCACTGTATTATCTATACGACGCATAACGTCACACCACCTGAAGCGACTAAATTTGTTTGAGTGGGTAAAAATGGCAAGATATTGTCACGGGCGAACAATTACATTGCCAGGCCCTGTGATATCTCTCTCTACAATATTATATTGTTTGTAAATATTAGTCATGTTTCAGCGTCCAGCGAGAGAGCCAGCGCTGCCGATAAGGTAAGAGAGAGAGAGACCGCGACGCGAACGAGATTCAATCCTCGCGCCGCGTGACGTCAGCCGAAGACGGCCGAAGTGAGCTCGGCCGGCCGAGCGCGCGGCGGAAGTATTTAGTTTATTGCCAGCCCTCGTGCGCGATACCACGAGCCCTCGAGACCACGAGACCGCCCGGGCTATCGCGACCACGAGGACACCAGCGGACCGATTTCCCACGTCATCCCCTTCGCTACCGAACGCCGAGACCGATCCGAGGACGAGCATCGTCTAGCGCCAGAGCACATCGCCGAGTAAGTGCCGTCCGATCGCCATCTCTCTCTCTCCCGGCCAACACGCGTCCACGCTCTCTCTCTCGCTCCGGCCCGCGAGACGCGACCCAGGGCTCGCTGCCCTTCTGTGTAACTTCCCCCCTAGAATTGAATAAAAATTGTGTTCGTCAGAACCTTTTGATTCTTTATTTGCCACACTGTTCCCGCTCAAGATCCTACTCCCGCGCACACGAGCTTCACCACCTCGTGCGCGCAATCCTTACATTCGTTATCATGCTCTAGGCCCTATGGCCATTATATTAATTAATCATTAATAAATACGGCGGTGATAATATATATATGTATATATACGAGTATATATACGTATATATAAATAGACAGTGAATGGACAGATTCAGAAGAATTTTTATGCATACATGAATAATTGACTGGATCAAAATGTGCGATGATTTCTGACGCTGTGAGCCAGATATCGCCGTACAATCAGATCGATACTGAAAGTTAACTTTGAATGTGCGTCACATGTGTGTGCCAAACGTCATAGTATTGGGCTAGATCAAAAATTATATATATGCATTCAAAAATAAACTAAATTTATTGAACTGCGGTAACATTATTTGACGCTGTGAGCCAGATATTGTTGCATGGAGTTAATCTGCAATGTTGAGACATGTTATTAATTATTTTTGGTTATGCAGATAAGAATGTTCTCTCTGACGAAGAAGCCGAGGCATTCAAGAAAGCGGAGGCGCTGTATCCAGGTCTGAAACTAATTAGACAGTTCAAAACTATTAAAAAGCTGGAAGAAATGGATGCGGAATTAGAAAACACGTTGTCAAAAGAGGACCAGCCAGACGCTTACTCGGCCGTTTATGAATCTGAACCCAACTCTGTCCATGTGAACGTGACGAAAGAGACAGTTGAACCAGAAAGGGTTGAATCTAATGATGAGATTAAAATTATGAATGAGAATGAAAATGAGAATGAACAGAGTGATATGGTAGTAGATAAGACGGAGAAAGCGTCTCAGACAGCACCCACTCAAGGTGAAGTAAGAAAACCAATAATAATGAGTAATGATAAATTAATATCAAAGTATAAAATTGTTAACAATGTTAAACAAAATTCAACAGATGACCTGATTAGACGATAGCTTTCCCAAGACAGAGAGCAGCTCAGGTCAGCCCTTGCACAGGCCACAAGAATGACGATGATGATTGACAGGTGAATATAGACAGTAATAAAGTACCGGTAAATAAAATTGCTGAAATTTATAGAAGACAAATTTGAAGACTTTATAAATAATTTTGGTCTGATGAAATCAAACGGTATGCCTGAAGAGCGATTATTTGTATCGTGCTGTAATAGGAGCCATACCTAACATTCAGAGTTCTGATTTGAATGCGCGTGAGGATGGTGGTCGTGGATTATCTTTCGAGCATATGAAATCTTTTGTTCTTGAGAAGGCAGCTGAGAACCGAAGTCTCGACACATATAATCAGACCTGCGCAATGTTAGCTGAAAATCAGCAAAAGGGACCAAGGTGCTACAAGTATGATGGGCCGAATCACTTAGCGTACCAATGTACTCGGACAGATGGCCTTAGACTGTGTTTTGCTTGTAAGGAGTACATGCCCAAGGAGGACATGGATGCGGATTGCCTGATGAAAGTAACACGACCGACTGGTCGAGGACGAGGACGAAGTAACACAAGGTGTTGAAAGATTTAACCAGACAGTTCAGAAGAGAGTGAAAGCATACATGTTTGATTCAGGTATCCCTGAAAACATGTGGGACCTGGCCTTGGGAACTACAGTCTATGCTTATGGTAGAACTTCACACAGTGCAAACGATATGATAGTCACGCTCCAAAAATTTGCGCCGGCATATCACTTTGATCTGGATCAGTTAAAAAGGTTTGGATGTATTACATACATTACTATCCAGAGAAATACTGGACGGAAGTTTAGTCTAAAAGGAAAGAGAGTAATATTAGTTGAATATTCAAAGACAGGTTATCAATTTTTGGAACCAGAAAAAGAGAAGTTCTACGAGAGTAGGAATGCAAAATTTAATGAAAAACTGGTGTACAAAGACATGTATAAAAGGGGCAATGTAAAAAACTGGCCGATTGTTAATATTCAAATTGATAAAGACAGTTGGTTTGTAGAATTTGAAGAAGACATGATTGACAGTGATGATCATTTGAAAACGTGTGAGTCAGGAAAAATTGAAGGTGAGGTCGAGATCTCAAAAACACAGGGAGCTCCTGAATGCAAACGAGGAAGGCCGAAGAAAAGAGAAGAAAAACGAACAAAATTGACAGCGCAGGACCAATGAGAAGGAGAAATTGGTCTAGAGACAGATGAATCGACAAAAGTGATGATGTCATCTACCTTTGGATCAGAGCCAGGAAAAAGAGTTGATGAACATAAGGATGAAGTGTATTAATCACTTCTCGCTCATGATAATAAGGACCCAGCTTAATATGCTAAAGCCATGCAGTCTAAGGAGCGAGAACAGTGGCAGAGAGCAATCGATGAAGAATTGAAATCGATGGAAGAACATCAGATTTGGAAAATTGTAATAAGACCGTTCCTAGATAAGAATGGAAGAAAACCCAATATCATAGATTCTAGGTGGGTTTTAAAAATAATAATAGAAGCGGATGGAAGTACTAGATTCGAAACGAGACACAGCGCAAATCCCTTTCCCCTGTTCTGACAGCCGGTTGAACAGTCGTATCCGAGTGAACTCCATCGTTGATTAGACAGTGCTTTCCTTTGATTAATATTAATGAATAGGAAGACTTGATAAACGACACTCGCGTGCTTTATTATTCCTAAAATCCTTTCAATATTATCCAAATCTGATATGTTTTTTCAAATTACAGATGTATTACACATACACTATCGTTATATATTCCAATTTATTTCGTCAATTATGACGCTAGAAAGTAATAAAATCTAAAATCGAATGCCGAGTATCCAACTGATGTGATTATCCTACTACTAAATATATATTTTTGCAAATTACATTCACAATCAATTGTATGTCATGTAGAAATCTGAATGGTGGAAATGAAATAAAATACTTCTAGAGCAATTTTTCTTCTTCATAGTAAAAATGGACGTTTTGAAAAGGTATAATTTGACGACAAGTATGTTCCGTGTCCTTTGGTTCAATGTTGTTCTACCTTTTATTTCACTCAATTTCTTCAAGTGGGAAGAATTTTGAGAATGTCTCTTCAATTTCAGTCTATTCAAATGCATTGAAGATAGTAATAAATTCTCAAACGACTAAATTTTTTGAGCGAGTAAAGATTTGAAAATGTATGTTTAATCTTTGTCTATTTAAACGCATTTCAGATAATAATTACAGGATATGAAGCCTTCTTTCTGCTCCATGGTTCTCTGCTACAGATTTCAAACTACACAGTAATATATAGTAATCTGAATTCAGTTACACATTTCAGATTATTTTGTCAATGTTGAGACGCCAAAGCATTGAAATCAAGCATTGAATACCAAGTATCCACCCTGTATGATTATCCTACTACAGAATGAATATTTTCCAAATTACACTTAATTCATGTAATTGCTAATGTTAAGATCGGAAAGTTCTCAAATCACAAATTTATGTCAAGTACTTGATATAATTTTGTATAAGTTTGGTAAAAAAGTTGGCGCGCTCGCCAACACACACGTTCACCAGGGGGGTAGTACCGGGCAAGTACCGGGACACGACGCGCACAACCAAACCTGCGATGCGCTGTCTCTCTCGCACGCTCGCTCGTTCTCGCTCCTCGTCGTCGCTGGGGCTTGTCGTGCTGCCATCGGCCTCGGCTCCTTCGTGCTCGTTGCGTACACGTCTTCGGGCACGCACTCACGCTCACAATCACGCTCTCATGCACACTCGGCTCGGGAATCGACTCGCGGTCGCGACTATCTTGCTGCGGGCACCGGACGAGAATGCTCGCCCGCCGCGTGCTCACTCCCGGCCTCGCGCCGCCGGAACTCTTGGCGCGCTGGAGAGTGCTGCCCTCCCGAGCCGGTGGCTTCCTGCTAAGGTGCCGTACCGGCCGGATCGGCGAGCAGCCTCTCCGTCCATAGTGACGGGTTTCCCCGTCACAGTCGGAGACCGTTCCGCTGGGCCAGTTCAAGCGGTACTTGCGGTTAAACTCGCGATCTTTCGGCTCGCTTGCCGAGCTCATGCTCGATCCGCGCTGATGCCTGAGCGATAACTTGCGGGACCTCGTCGTTCTCTACAGATAGCCTATACAAAACTAATATTTTTTCGAAGTACACCCTAAAGTAATTGTTGCATGATCTGTTATCAAATGTCAATACACTCCATATCAATTCACTTATGTTCGGATAGAATGTACTAAAATAAAAAATCTATGTCAAGTAGATAAACTAGTACCATTTCGTAAAGACTCAGTATTAAATTCATAATGATTTGCAATCAACTAGAATACTGCATAATCAAAATTTTTTTTCTCATTGTATAACTAACGTTATTTTACTAGAATCCCAAACCCCAATGATAACTACATGAATGAATCATTTACATTACAATTTTCAACGTTTGAGTGCTACAATTCAGCATCATGATTATAAAATTATTTTGATTTGGTACTGTAAACTGTTCTTATATTCAACAGTATAAAAAGTAGTTGATATCTTCCATAACAGAAAATACATCTGTGTCTATTACAGTTTCAGGAATAATTTTATTAGGTACTTGGCGTTTTGTTGGCTGGCGTTTTTCAACATAGCTGATTCTAACTGTATTTCAAACGTGCTAAATATTGCTCGTGAGGCTCGGATACAGCTTTTATGTACAATGTTTATTTTGGAAAACTCAGTGAATATATATTTCATTGAATATTTTATGACTTATCATGCAATGAACTGTTTATGCTATAGAGAGATTATTTTTTCAGTATACGTATACAAACTATACTATAACCATGTTCATGTTGTTTGTTAAATTATAATTTTTCAAATCCATAGCATAAAATACCAGTTAATTATCAATAATTCAGTTATATTTGTTAATACCTTCAGCCATTACATTGTGACACCAAAAATTGCGATGCAAGTCAACAAGATGTTAATGAGCTTCATGAATTAAGAGTCCAGGATAACTGCATAGTAAATTTGGACAAGGACTCATCTAACTGTGTGAAAAAACGCAAACAGTCAAAAGCGACCATTACAGATAATTCAAAGGAATGCAACATTGAATGTTCCACATTATCATTTGAACAAAATGGAGATACTGATATATTTTGTCCTTCAACAATGGTGAGCTCATAACTATCCACGCCAGTAGAGACATATCCTAAATGTTAGATCGGGCGGTCATTATAAATATGAATGCATGGTAATACTGATCACACGAATAGTATTTTCATTACTGCAAATCATATTGGGCAACCAGTGTATGGAAATATGTGCAATTTTACATATGTTCAGCATTTGTATTACATATTTAAGTCAAGGCTAATAATTTTAGTGAGCTTATTCATAGTATTCATTTAATTCATTCGGTTAGACTGTAAAAGTCATTCGGACTGAACAATTCATATCAGTAGAGCTATTCAAACTGTCCTGAAGTCAAACTCACTCATATATGGAATGTATGCATGATATTACAGTCATATTCCAAAAATTAGATTGGGCGGTCACTATCAATATGAGTATATGGGAGTACAGATCACTCGAGTAATCTTCTCATTACTGAACCATCCAAAATATACTATTCCATAATACAGCTATATTTTATCAATATTTTTTGAATGTACTTGGTACCAGTAAGTCAGTCTGATTTTTCTGGGTATTAATTATAAATGGAGTACTAGTGATTGACAATATTATAGAATAGTGTATTTTGGTTGAATCAGTATTGAGAAGATTATTCGAGTGATCCCATACACTCATATTGATAGTGACCGCCCATTTTATTTTTTGGAATATGACCGTAATATCATGCATACGCTTCATATATGAGTGAGTAAGACTGCAGGACAGTTTGAATAGCTCTACTAGTATAAATTGTTCAGTTTATATAATTAGTTGAATTGTAATATGAAGTAAATATACAATTCCAAAAATATGAATGAAGTACTATTCAAGTGATTGATAATTTTTTCAAATAATTAACTTATGAATATGTTCTTTGTAAGACTGAAAGAGAGACATAAGTTACCAAACATATTAAGGCATTTAAAATTTTCAATGAATAAGTTTCGTAAGTTTCACTTCAAAGTCGTGTAATCAATATGAATCATTATTTTCTGTTATTTTAGGCTTATGTATCTTTTGAAGAATCAATAGAGACCGAATTTTACATCCCAGACGACTTGTTCAACGATGAAGATGAGACTGTGCTGCCAGAGATAGAAAATAACGTTAAGGAACCAAACCCCTAAATGAACTGTTAGAAAGTCAAGGTTTTTCCGATAAAGTTACAACGCTCGTTAATGTTAGTCCATTAGAGATCATGTTTATGGTTTTGAAATACAGCGTAGTAAATAGTTTGTCCCGAAATAGCATGTACAATTTATGCTGCAACGTTCTATCAAGTGAAGTAAATAATGTTTTAAAATGTCTAAAATTTCCTATTTTGGAAAAGCATATGTTATCGATTTTTCTCATACTACTTAATTTTTGCAATTATCAAATAATTCGAAAATCTACTTTGGAATGGTGAAAAATAGTTGTACGAAAATTCATCTATCCAGTTCGAAATTCATATTTTGCAACGGGGTGAATTCTGCACTTTTCCTGGTGCAGAAGCTGCACCCCGAGCTGTTTGTAATTGCCCCGCTCCTCGCCCAGCGGCCAGGTCGGTCGCCCAGCTCCCGCGAGCAGATGTTGTGCCAAGGGTCTTGGTATTGACCCCCGGCCGCCCATACACAGGTACGGGCCGTCGCTGCTCCCGTAGTAGGCGCGTCCCCGGGACTGGGAAGAGCGGGGGGG
The DNA here is from genome assembly GCA_020882725.1 of Aphelinus certus. Taxonomy (NCBI): domain Eukaryota; kingdom Metazoa; phylum Arthropoda; class Insecta; order Hymenoptera; family Aphelinidae; genus Aphelinus; species Aphelinus certus. The sequence goes on from JAJGXB010000115.1 coordinate 22,784, forward strand.
AAGGGGGTTTAAGGGTCTCGTGCGGCGCTCGCGGTCCCTCGATGCGGCTCACGCCGATTGTTGGGGCTCCGTGGTAATCACCACGTGCAATGAGCCCTTAGTCATATATTTAATACTAACGGACACTCGCGAACGCGGCTACTCAGTAAGCCGAGAAACTGAGGGTTTCTCGGCCGTGGAGAGTGGGGGATTCGGTCGTAGATGCGGGGAGGTTTACGAAAAAAAACGCGTGATCATTTAAAGTGAAAGAAACCTCTTTGTTGAGGTGCAAAACACAACAAATGAATACACTTGCGTTGGTGGGCCGGTGCCCACCAACGACTATAAAACGCGCGCACGCGCAGAGGGCCGCTCGGCCACGGGGCCGAGTATTCGCTCGCTCGCGGAAATATAAAAAGCGCGACTTACAAATTGCCGCTCGCTCGTCGTGTTTGCCCGCAGGATGGTCGGCAGGCTCGTTCGCTGCTCTCTTCGCCGCTGTCGCTCGTCCTGGCGCACGCGCTCGCGCTTGGCTCGGGTGTGCGCGGTTGCGCCTACACCTTTCGCGGGGCGAGGATTGAGTTGCCCCGCGTGCCCAGGGAAAACGTTGTTTTCTCCGGGCAGGTGTAGCGCTCGGAGTGTCGTCGGGTGGTGTGGGGGACACTCACGTACACACACACACACGATCTCGAGGTTTCGTGTCGCGTCGCGGATAAGGTGTACTGGCGGCGCGTGTCAATTAGCACGCGGGTCGGCACGAGAGTGAGAGTCCTTCCGTCCTCGCGGGGCTCGCGTACCGCGCGAGGCGGGAGGTCCTCCCCTCTCTATCTTTTTTCTCGCTCTCTCTCACGCGACGCGCACCCCCCCCCCCCAAGGGCCGCGGCGCGTGCCCGCGTCGATCGCGCGATTCGCGCGCTCACGCCTGAGCTTCCGGCTCGCCAGGTGGCGATCGCGCGATAACGAGTGCTCGCGAAGCACTCGTTACAATTTATATTAATAATAATTATATTTAAGACATCAAGTGTACTTTAATGAACTCATATACTTTATACTCCAATAAAATGTATTACAAAATTATTAACTAATTGTTGATTAGAGTTTCAAATTCATAAGAATATTGAAATTTCTCACATTAATAACTTGCATGTGATTTGAGACCACCCGTCAACAGCTGTTCACACAATATGAATGAAATCATAAGTTAATATTCATTCATAGTACCAAACAAGGTGAAATACATCATTTTCTTGATGAAATTATGAATATTATGTGGATTTTAGACAAATCAAGGCAGATATGTATATCTATATATAGCTGCCTGAGTCTAAAGTCATAAAAAGCTCTATAACAAGGCAGCGCTGGAACTTCAAACTCTACCGGTAGCTTGATCCAGTGTCAGGGAACATATCTGTAGAGTTTGGCTGAAATTGATGACCCGAAGGCATGATATCCTCACTGTGAGCTTCATCGTGGACCTGATATGTTGAAACTAACAAGAAGGGGATTGTGATATTGCAGATTTGAACAATTAATTGCAGGAGATATTGGAATTTCTCCAAAAAATGTATGAGACCATTTCCAAGCTATCGAACAAAGGTTTGCACGTATAACTTGAAAGGTCAGAAAAAAGTGGGCGAACATAGCCAAACTGGTTGAAACATGTTTAATTAATAGAGTAGCCTACTTGGATGGAGGATTCTGGTGTCAAACAATTTTTTTTTATAATCTTTGTAGTATTCAGCTCAATTTTTGTTCTCAACTTTTTTCCATTTTCACACATATACAAGAATATTTGGGCTCTCGAAATTAGGAAAAAAGTTAAATTTCGAATAATTCAGGTTTTGAGTGCATAGACTAACTTCCACATACATGCACCTAAAGATCTGAAAAAATTTTTGAGTATTCTGGGGATGGATACCAATCAATTTGGCAATGCAGAATTTCGAACAAAATTTTGACCATGCTCACTTGACGTGGAACGTCCCATATATATAGATATATATATATATGCCCGGCATAAGCTGCGCAAGCGACCGAGCCCCGCATATCGAGAGCGAGTGAGCGGGGCCCACGCGATACGTGATTCGCCGTGCGTGACTCGCGGTCGCGCACAGGCCGGTCGACGCGCGCCAGGCCGAGGACAATTCGAACGCTACCGGTTAGCGAGCAACACGCGACCCGCGCCACGTACGACCACGCTTCCCTCGGATTTTCAACCCCGCGCCTTTTCCGGACGAGAACATCACCCGCGATCATCGCGACGCCGCACCCGCAACCCCGTCGGCTGTGACGACTCGTCTCGGAGAGCTCCGAGAACCGCGCGTGCACTTCATGTAGTGCCTCTGTGCGTGTCCGCTGGCCAGCGACCCACCGCGACGACCGAGCTTTCCAAGAAGCAAGCGTGCGCCTGCCGCCTGCACACGAGGAAGCCACCACAACCCAGTCGCCATACACGTGATTAGGACAGCAGGACAGCGCCATAGCCGTATCGCAATATCCGAGTAAGTCCTACCTGTACGCCCAAGCTTTTGCGGGCAAGGACACCGCGCGCCTTTGTCAAGCGGTCGCCACGCGGGCGACATACGCGAAATCGGCCCTCAGCTCACGCGAGCGCGCGAGAGCCCTGGCAGCTTTCGCACTGCCAGGCACTGTAGCTTAGTATTTTCTTTTGTCTAATAAACCTTATCATTTTCTTAATCGAGCCTTTCGTCCTTTTTCGTGCATTTCGAGCCGAGCCGAGTTTTTCCCGATCAAACCCATCCCTTCTCCGCGGTCTCGGTGAGCGCGCAGCTCACTGAAAAAGAACTGAGCTGCCCGGACGAGCATCTACGGGAAGAGCCTGCAGCGGCGAGCGCCAGCAAGCAGGTAAGGGGCGTGCATTGCACGGCACGAGGTTCGGCCGCCCCCAACGAGCGCAGCAATACGCCGGCAGGTCGCCGAATACTCCCCCGACGATAATCCCCAATATCCCCAATATCACGCGCCTTGTAACGAAGCACGCCGTTACAATATATATATATATACTAAGCTTACGTCATTTTTAATCTTAGTAACTATAAATATCATAGAAGGAGATGAAGAGATGTTTGCACTAGTGGATAGTTAAAGAATGTAACAGTGTCATGAATTATTGCCGCAACATTCTTGTATTATTATACTCCTTGTTACTCTGAAACCTACCCTACCCTACCCTACTAAACTATGGAAACCGATATCATTCCTTCCAGCAAGTTATGAATAACATATTTGCTTCATCGACTTCACGGTAGCTCAATTTCATTATTTTCTACCCCATATGTTATGATTCCATCGGTTATAATACGTTGTATGTAATCATACGTGAAGTCTTACGTACTTTGCATGACTGCTCTGAGAAAAATGGGGTCTCCGTCCTCACGTTTCCAAATAATCCTCGGAATCGGTCTTCCAGTTGCTCTGCATTGAAGAGTAGCATTTTCTCCCTCAACGACTGATACATCGGTACTCGTTTCATTATTCAGAATATCCGGAGATACTGGAAAATATCAATTATATGCTTGAGGAATCGGAGTCATAAGAATTAATTGTTGAAATGCATGGCTATAGATCCAATATAACTTTACACTCATGGAATCTCTCGAGAATTGACTCGGATTGGATATGAAAGCATCATGGAGAGCGTTTCATTTCATCATTCTTGCGTTTAATTAACACCACTTCGATATGATTCCAGTTTTACCACAACACTAGCCAATCGCTGGTTCAGGAGCTTACATTAGGATATGGCTCTCACCAAACCAGAATAATGAAGTGATAAAACTTCGCGTGTCATTACATCTACATCAACATTTATCAGCTTGAATTTTCCGAAGTATATCAGAAGTGTATTTTTCCAAAACGATAGGTTATAACCCGGCCTTGTTCCGCGAAATTTTATTCAGTCTTCCTACCCAATTTTCTGATTTTAATAGAGATGAGTTCCAGTCTGCGTGGTGCCCTTGGCCCCAGAAACATGACTTGAACAAAAACCCGGGAAGATCAGCAGCTTGACGGTGTAGAGAAGATAGTTGTAAGGACCGGGATAAGGATGGAAGAAATACACATGTCCTGGGGTTACAGGCTAGTATAAGCAAATGCCCTGTTGAAAAAAAAATAACCTGAAATTCTGACAGGAATCGGACAGAAATTTGTCTGATTGTCAGCCGAAGAAGGTGCTTGATTTCTGGTCGATCGAGCTGATATTTTGCTGATTTCCTGGTCAGTTTGAGCGGTTTTTCAGGTAGCTTCGAACGGATTTTCAGATCATATTGACCGGATTTTCGAGTAGCTTCGAATGGAATTTCCGGTAGATTCTTACGGATGTCAGGTCACTTATAAATTAAATCCCTGTCGATCGAACGGATTTCCAGGTGGATAAGATCATATTTTCTGATCGACTAGTCAGATTTCCAGGTAATTTGACCGGATTTTCTGATAATTTCAAACAATTTTTTCAGTCGATCGCACGGATTTTCTGTTCGTTTGGAAAGGACTTCCAGGTAAAATGACCGAATTTTCTGGTCGGTCGAAGGGATGTTTGGGACGATTTGAACGGATTATCAGGTATATTTGACCGGATTTTATCGGCAATCGACCGGATTTTTTAGTCGAATAAACGGATTTTCAGGTACATTTTACCAGATTTTGTAGTCGATCGAACGGATGTCCGGGTCCATTCGAACGGATTCTCAGTTACATTTGGCCTGGTTTTCTAGTCAATCGACGGGATTTCGGGTCGGTTCGATCGGACTTTCAGGAACATTTCTCCTCATTTTCTACTGGCATGGTTTTCTATTCGATCGAACGGATTTCCAGGTACATTGACCAGAAAAGCCGGCAAAATATTACTTAGAATTCGTTCGAATTCACCCGAAAATTTATCCGATCGTTTAGAAATCCCGTACAAATTCACCTGGAAATTCGGTCAAATTTACCTAGAAATCTGTTTAATCGACCAGAAAATCCGGTCAGATATACCTAAGAATCAGCCGCAAAATGTACCGTTCATATTGACTCGGAAATCTGTTTGATCGATCAGAAAATATGGTCAAATTTATCTGAAAATCCTTTCCAATTGAGCCAAAAATCTGTTCAACTGACTAGAGATTCGTTTCAAATTAATCCGAGGATCTCCTAAAATCTACCTGATAATCCATTCAATCGGCAAGAAAATCTCTTCGATCGTTCAGAAAATCCGGGCGAATTTACCTGACAATCTGATAAATTGACTAGAAAATCCGGTTGATTAACCACAAAATCCGTTCAAATCGACCCGAGAATCTTTTAGATCGACCAGAAATTCAAGTTGAATGTACCTGAGAAACCGTTCAAATCGTTTAGTTACATTTGGACTGGTTTTCTGGTCAATCGACCGGATTTTCTTGCAAAATGAACGAATTTTCAAGTATATTTGACCGGATTTCCAGGTAAATCGACCAGATTTTTCAGTCAATTGAACGGATTTTCTGGTACACTTTACCGGATTTACTGGTCCGTTCAAATCGACCCGAAAATCTTTTCGATCGACCAGGAAATTTCAGTCAAATGTACCTGAAAATCCGTTCAATCGTCTAGAAAATTCGGTTCAGTTCACTTGAATATCAGGAAAACTTGACCAGAAAATCCGTTCATATCGACCTTAAAATCTGCTCGATCGACCAGAAAATTCGGTGAAATTTACCTGAAAATCCGTTCAAATTGACCTGAAAATCTGTTCGATCCACCAGGAATACTGGTGAAATTTATCTGAAAATGGGCGATTTCCATGTCAAAATCATATATATAAACAACATCCGGTTGTATTTATGGCCTTTACGATAATTTTTTTCTATTCTGCGATTATTTGTCTTCCATTTGAGACCTCATTGTTTCGAATTGGACTTTTCACTGGTACACTGCATAATTTTGACACGAAAATGCCCACTTTGCGCCGCGACAAATTTTCTTCTTTCCACCATAACTTTGGTAGTTTTGGTCCGATTGATCTGAAATTTGGTTTACGAATTCTTTGAATGAGAATAACCAACTATGTCGCGAGAAGTTTTCTGTGGTTCGACTTTCCCCACACAGTTTTTTTCGTCAGAGTTGAAAAACAAATGATTTGATCAATTAATTTTTTTTTCGAAAAAAATTGTAATTTTTGTCAGAAGGATTTAAATTGTCAGCATCGCTTGGGTGTCCCGCATATGCTCAACAATTTTCAAGCGATTCTGAGCAATAGCAGCTGAGATAACGCGAGTTACGTTTTTGGAAGTCGCGGTCACCGCGCTTCAATAGCATATTAGGCCGGGCCTCGTGGCTGGCGTGTTTTGGTTGGAGCGGAAAATATCCGCACCAAGCCCGAGACGCCAGCGCCCTGTAGGCCTGTAGTCAATCTACTCCACCAGAGCCACTAAAAACGCGGCGGACTGCTTTCCGTGCGCGCTTCGTTCCCCCGCCGCCGCGCGCGCTAGTCCCTCCGAGCTGCCTCTCTTCTGCTGCGATCGCATTGCCAGCAGTAAAGATGGCCGCTCGCTCGCTTCGCTCGCGCTCGTCGCGTAACCGGCGCCCGCGTGCGCCCGCGCATCCTCGACCTTGAAGCTCCTCGCCTGGAGCTTCAGGGAGTAGCCGCGAGTGTCCGCGTCCATGTTTCGGGGCCGGGGTCGGGGCGCTCGGGTCGCTCTCCGGCCTACAACATCATGGCGGCGCGCAGGCTGCCCCCTCTCCAGAGCTATCCGGGGGACATCGTCGCCGGGACGACTCCCCAGGGCCCTGGGGTGGCTGCCTGCTGCTCGCCCTCTGGTGTGAAGTGCCTCCGTCTTATTGTGTTGTGTTTTCCAGGTCGCTGCTGTGGACTGCTGCCCTCATCGTCAACTCCAGCTCAGCTCCAGGGACCACCAAGCAGCAACAGGTGTTCAGCGGCCTCTCCAGAGCACCTCAACAGAAGGGAGAGGATTAGTAGTCAGCTCAGGGGCTGGAGCTGACCACCCAGGACCGGTAACCCCCAGCAGCGAGTCATCAGGGAGTCTGGACGATGGGCGAGCCCCATCGTCCACAGGTAAACACTTCCCAAAACACACTTGGGAGTGATCCTAAATTAATATATTATATTTTTGTTGCAGGGCTGGGCGGAGGAGGACCTGCTGACCATAGAGTCCTCCTCTAGAGCGTCGAGGGCTCTGCCCACAACAATCTGAGGGGGAGGGGTAGTAGTAGGCAGGTAGGTAGACAAGAGGGGAGAACTCAGGCTCTCGTCAACAGAGCCTGGGCTCTCCCCGTCACAGACACATGTACAGAATTGAAGTTTTCATGAGTGAAAATCAATTCTGACACTGAATTGTCGTCCAATGATACTAGATTTGTTGTCTTTGTGCTTGGATACGTGTTGTTATTGCTTCAGTATCCAAGCACAGAGTGAAAAGTCGATTAGCGTTGATTTTGTCATATATTTCATGTTTTACTCTATGTCAGTAAGACATGGAAGTAAGATTCGTTGAGCATACACGCAATTTACTGGTTCTGTATGTTTTCTAGGATAAAATGTGATGTGGTATTCAAGTTATAACAGTGAAAGTGCAGTGCCGTGAGGGAAATACGCCTCAGATGACATATTGTCATTTGGGACTAGAGGTACGGCTCTATCCAAGCTATAATAATTAATATTTTTGGAGTTTGGGAGTGTTGGTACTGAGACTGAGGGCACAGTTTATTCTTGAGCCAAACTAACATCAAAAAAAGTTTGGTCAAGATTGGGGACCCGGTTCTCATATGTCCCCTGGTAAGTGAAAATATCATTATAAGTATAAAGTTAAGTAACCTTGTAATGTGATTATCTTGGGACTGAGGGAGCGTTGGGTCCTGAAGCTTTTTGCGTATGGTCACTATAGCTCCAGAAAACATACGTATCAAGTTTGGACCAGATTGGTGACCCGAAGGCCTGATACTCTCCTTGTTAGTTTTAGTGTATCTTCGCTGGTCTGGCCATGGACCTTAATGGGTTAAGTAGAGGCGTGATTAATTTTTTTATTTATAAACTAGGGGGGTACCCCCCCTGCTCGCTTCGCTCGCCAACCCCCCGTGTGTTCTTTGGAAATCAATAATTTCAATAATAAGTGTAGTAATAATTAAAAGAAAATTACATTCAAAACAATAAAACTTTAAACTTGAACTTTCGATTTTGTTCGATTGAAAAGAATACTGAACGAACGATTCGAATCAAAATAAAAGATTAATGTCAGCTAGGCAACCCAAGGGTTGCTCCCTTGGCAACGGTTGCTAGGGCGTTTAACAACGGTTACTGAGGAGCTAAGTGGGAAGATTTTGTGTCCTTTGCAATCGAAAATTATGGACATGGGTCATAGATTGATCATTTCCAACCTTTGCAATGGTTGCTAGGGAGGTAAACAATGGTTGCTATGGAGCAAATATAACAATTCAGTTTTCTTGGTCATCGAGTGTAACTTAAAATTGATTTTCCAACTTTCGAAGCAACGGTTGCTAAGGATATCAACAGCGGTTGCTATGGGAAATATCTCATCCGATTCTCTTCGATTCTCATTGATTCTCATCAACTCTCATAGTCCCAATGAGCACTTATGAAGATTCGTGAGATAACACGTTAGAAACGGTTGCTAGGCAAATAAACAACGGATTTTATTGAAAATTGAACTCGGCCTAGATTTTGCCGCGACTAACCTGTGTGCAAAATTTCCAGGAGATCGGACCATTGCATATTTATTGGAAATAAATAATTTATTCGAAGACACGGGTGGAAAAAGAGGATGGAAAAAAGAGGTGGAGAAAGGGGT